>VZZY01017122.1:431554-489130 GCA_013400335.1 Eurystomus gularis | reverse complement strand
TAAGAACCTAAACACCAAAACAATTGCATTCCTTGGTTTTCCCCAAAGTTTGAAAAGAGTATGTTCTGATCTGGAGTTCTGCTTAGGTACATGTTTAATTTTAATTAAAGCAAATTATTACAGAATGTAAAGGCTGCCTCTTTCAGTTTGATTCTCCCTTGGTACAGACCGTCTTACAGACACAGTGGCATCTCTCTGAGAATGAGACAGACTCTCCAGCCTCTTGCAGGATTCATAAAATCCTGCCCATATGTCATGTGGCTGCCACCTTACCTTCTCATGGGACAGAAAGTCCTGGCAACCACTTCAGAACTTCAAAGAGCATTTTTTTTAAGGTTTACCAAATGAAAACAAAGCTTTACATTGTTTAAACCATCATATGAGATTCTTCTTAAAAGATAAATCCTTTCCTTAGTGCTTAGCTCACACTTCTCAGCTGGATACTGGGAAACTAAGTGGAAGAAAAGGAAGAAGCATTTTCTCTGTAGATGTAAGAAAGACATTGCTTTTGCTCTAGAAATTACATTGGTTTAGTGGCTTCTGCTTACTCTGTTAATGTGAAAAATGTCAGGGAACAGTTTTGCAAAGTTATTGGGGCAGTTGCAGAAGTTTTTTCATCTGGAACTGGAAAATGCCTTTGCAGAAGATGGAAGCTGCTTTTCAAAAGGCCATTTCCAACAGGTGATACATTAGCAGAAGGTCTGCATCTCATAATGTGATTCTGTGAGTGTGGCCCTTGGCACTGCCATCAGAGCTGCACCCAAGGCCAGGAACTACCTCAGATCTCTTTGCAGGACTGATGGTTACAGCTTAGCTGTTATTTTTGCAGTGGTCTGACATACTTGCCTGTGTGGGGCTATGGTCATCTTTTACATTTCTGCATGTGCAATCAACACAAAGGGAGTGGAAAAATAAAATTTCTCTGTTACATGGAAACAAAGGCAAGCATTGCAAGCACAGTGCATTTCAATAACCCACAATTACACATACAAATTCATCAACTAAACTTGGGCATGCAATTAGTAGGCTACTTATGCTGTAATTGTGACTGAATCCCAAAACAGATGACCATGTGCCCGTCTCTACCTCATCCTGTTGTCTTCATGTTGTAGCTTCCATGCACAGTGGTGTCTCTATCTCCTGCTGAAAATATGAAAGTACCAGATGGGTAAATACCATCAGTTTCTTGCTTAAGCCACCAATTCTTCCAATGCTATATTTACAATCAGCTTGCCATTGTAATAGCTATGACTGATGCCTGTTGTACTGTGTTGTCTCAGTAGATAACTGGAAACAGTCCCCAGCCCAAAAGCTTACAGTCAAAGAAGATAAGCTTTGGAGAAGTGCTGTTGTCCTTGCTCCACATACAAGAACCTGAGCTATGGACAGATAAGAGGTGTGCCGATTTCCTCAAATATCAAGGTGCTTAATTCTCTCCTACCTTGACAAACTTTGCAATAACAGCCACTAATGACAGGTTTCATCAAACTTGAGATACTTTGTTGAAAAACAAAGTTGTAAACTCCCAGAATAATGAATGTGCAGAAAGTCACATTCACCAGGTGATTGCATAGAGAGCACGACTGAGAGCGGTGCCTCACCTACCTTCTTGGTATCAGCTGGGAGGACACCAGGCGTCAATTAGTCCTCTAAGATCAGATTAATAGTTTGTGGCAGAGAGAAGGAATCAACCTATACTCCTTTTTTCCTTCACTTCTAGCAAATTAGCATCTTGTGTTATGTGGCTACTTTGTGTAAATTTGCCTTGAGTATTCCAAATGTACTGATGCCATCAGCAGTGTATAAATATCAGTATTTTTATTACTTTTAATATGTATATGTTTCAATATAATGAATTTAGCTAAGAATAAAAATACCTTTTATACAAGATATAGCAATTTTTAGCAATGTATTGATTTAATGTACTTAGTTCAGTGAAAAATCTGTTTATTTAAGCTATCTGCCATTAGTTTCAATTAAAATATATTGATCTGAGTAAATGTTGGTTAGATTAAGTGTTGCCTGACTGTGGAAAAAAATATTTGCTTAAGCAAAAATTGTATGAGTATTTAGACATGTATTTCAGGTTGGGGACTCTTCTAGCATCGGTGGAACTGTTTAGGTATCAATAAATTTCTTTAAACATAAATGAAAATATCCTTCCTGAAGTTAAAAAAGCTGATTGCAGTAATATTGGGACTAGCATGCATATTAATTCTGGTAAAATTGTTTTTGAAAGTGTAAGCATTCAGGCAGGAAGAGTGTAACTTGAAAACACTGGAAATTCGAGCCCTCTGTGAGAGAAACCAGACTCCTATGGAAAGGCTTTCTTCTTTAACCACAAAGCTAAGGTTTCCTGTTATCCTCTGAAATGAATTTTTTTGAATAATAAAATAATCTTGGTAGCCTTAGACAGTAGGATGACACAGATGCAGGCTAGGACATGCAGCTATTTTAAAGTACAATTTGTATATTATTCATGGGATTAATTTTAATTCAAAGCATTTAAAATTTCTAGAAATAAAAAACATGCAAACAATAAGGCTGCTATACCAGTCCTTTACTAGTTCTATAAAGACTGGAAGCCCTGGGGACTCTGATTCAGAAACAGTACTGTCACCTTGTGATAAAAGATGGACTTGCCTGCCTGACTCTGTCCTTAGCTACCTGCACTCTCACCTAGATGATAACTCCCTGGCACAGACAGCCAGAGAGCAGTGGGTTGCTTACAGCCATGCAGCAATTCAGCTCTAGGGTTGAGATTAAGAAACTCAGGAGATCTGGTATGGTAGCTGTACTTTATTCTTCAAAGACATATCTGCTGTCCATTTGTACTGTTTACACTAGAGCTGATTATTTTCGACACATGTTTATTTTATTCTCATATATTTAGTTAAAAATAAAATAAATAAAAAATCCCTGGATAGAAAGTAGGGATTCTTTTATCCTTGCGAATTTGTCTGAGGGAAAGGTACTACCCAGTCTCCTTCTTTTTCTGTCTGTGGATGTGTACAGAGAAGAAATCTGGTATTCATAGGTTTTTGTACCTGCCATCCGTCGTGTGTTACAATGGCACACTTTGTCTGGTAGAACTGCATTGGTTGTGACAGTGCATCTGTATATATACTCCATTCACAAGCAGCAGGAGACTGGCAATTAAAAGCACCAGCAGTAAAGCAGTGTCTGGATTGCAAGGGGAGTAGCCAGTGCCACAACAGCACAAAGCTGTGGTGTAGTGTTCAGGGAGATCACAGTTCGGGCAGGCATGTACCAGGCAATTTTGGGGAGGCCATGAAGAACTGACATGTGCCTGAAGAACAGACATGTGCCCAAAGAACATTTGGAGGCACATTTTCAGTGCAGTGTATGGGAAACATACAACCTCTACTGGCTTTAGTAGGATTCACAAAGCCACATCCCCACATCTTATGCTGTAAATGTCCCTTATATCATCGCTTTCCAGGATTAGCTCTAGAACAGCTAAGGTTAGAAATACAATTAATTTTGTAGTAGAAGCTGAGATTTTCATGTTTCCAAGGTGCGTGACTATAAAAAGAGCACTAAATCTTGAAGTCTCATGATTATTTTGTGAATACTAACAGTGATGCATACCTGAAGTATCTATCTATGCTGTTAATGACCCAGAAAGATACCAAATTTTTACATTTAGCACGTATAATTTCCACTAGAGAAGAAATAGATGAAAGGGCAAGATGTTTTGGGGTCTTTTTTAAAATGATCCTAGGTGAAGAGAATCTGCAAAGTCCTTTCTCTGAACACAGTAGATTTTAAGCAACTGTGGGTAATTTATTTGATTAGGGCTTTACTTTCAGACAGACTTTATTGAGCAGCTCTTTTCCTTTGGCCATTACCATTTCAAGCTGCCATTGGGTCTACCACTTATATGTAAATAGTCTCTGGTTTTGTTGTTTTCTTTACTTATAAAGACAAATACTGTCACCATTCTCATTTCCCCAATCTTTTGATTGTTGATTGGAGATGTGAAAAAAATCTCTTTAGCTCTGTGGGTCACAGTTGTTCTTTGGGCAGAAGTTTCTCTAGTTTCAGCTATCTGTTTCCATAAAGATGTGTTTTTAGACTTCTCTTAAATTAAGAACTCCTACTTACTGCCTTCTACAAGGTTGTGTTTATATCCCGGAGTAACAATAGTTAAATCCCATTGCTATCCCATTGAATAGCAAAAATAGAAACTCTTACCTGAAAATGTGATGTGTATGAACTTTGACATTGGGATAGACCTCTCAGACTTATGTCACATAGCAATTATAACAGCCATTATCATCCAAAAAGAAAAACTATGCAAGTGTGAAAATGAGAGATGAAATCCAGGTGCATTCCTACGTAGGAATGTGTGGATCACTGAGCAAGTCTTGGGGCAAGACAAGGCATGAAAATCAGCCACAGCACTAAGCAGTCAGCAACATACCTAATACTTGATTATCAACTGTTAAGCAAAAGAAAGCTGCGAGCTTCATAAACAAAAAAAAAAGCACAGACAAAAGGCTGATCTGAGGCACTGTACAATCCAACATCTTTTCTAGGACTGGGACGTTAATGTAGCTCTTTCCTTGTTTCCTTCAGCTCTAATTTGAAGGACTCAGCACAGAGTGGAAAAGAGAATGAAGAATCAGTTCTCTTCCTTGATGTTCATGTTTGCTTTTATTTATTAAAGTTCTTACACATTGCCAGTCTTGCTAAACTGGCAGAGGGATTTACAGCACCAGAACAAATCTCTGTTGGCTTTTTAACCCAAGAATGTTAAGAGATTGCTTCCTTCCCATCCAAAGTATACATTTACCCAGAGTGAGTTAACACTGCAAAATAAAAAAATTATCTAGCAAACAGGCATTTCTAATTTGAAATATACAGGGATATTTCCCCCTCCTCTCCCCACCATTCACCTCAGTGGGAGTTTCTGACTGAATAATTAAAGACAAAGTTATCTTCAGAGGTTGGAGAACTAAGTCTGCTTTTGAAGCAACAAGATAATGGGTACCCAAGAACTTGGAGAACAAAGCTGCTTACAGCATGATCCCAGTCACATAAGGGGTAAGTCTCAGAGATACAGAAGCTCCCTTAACCAAAGCCAGCCCCAGTAACTAAAATCCCAGTAAAACATAGATGACAGGGCAGAATACAGAAAAGCAAGAATACTGACATTATAGGATTTACTTTAATCCATACCGTAAACTAGGTCAGATGAGTATCTAGGCAGGTAAGGATTAAATGAAGAACAATAAATGCAACAAATAAGAAAGAAAGGATTCAGTAAAAGATAAGGTGAAAGAGCAAGGCAAACAAAATACTGTACTAGGCCTAAGCAGCAAAGTGTGCACAGAGCTGTGTAAGTTTAGTGTGGAGTACCACATATGTGAGCATAAACTCAAGGAAAGGTGGTAGCGTTATTTTTAATGTGACAAATGTAATTCTTTTTTTTTTATCTTCACAGTAATGATACTTTGATGCTATCTGTGCTGGGTTCAGAACAGGAATACTATATTCCCTGATAGTACTCCAAGTTATTTCACAGATCGTGTTTTGCCCAGTAAGCTAAGGTGATGTAGAGTAGCCTAATGTCACACCTGTTGGGCCGTGGTTAAGGAACAGGAAGCCTGAAAGGTAGATCAACTGTGGGATCATCCTGCCTGTATTCATGAAATATATATATTTTGCCAGAAAGCCATACTTTATTCATTTGCACACTTTCTTTTATCTTTCCTAACATTTCAAATTCCAGGAAGGTTTTCCAAAGATGAAGAGACCAGAAGGTGGGCAAACATTTGTGAGAAAGGGGAAAAGTTATTTACAGTGAAACTGAACTCCGTCAGTTAAGTGATTATGCTAATAAATGTTTGACTTTTCTCCCCCACTTTCTGGAGAAAGATTCGGGCTTAAGAAATAAAGTTTCTAAATTAAGAAGCTTAATAATTTCTGCATTTGAGATGACTTGGTGACTTCTGGGAGCGCTTAAGGTTTATGCTGGAAATTCCCTTGCATCCCAAGGATCAGGAATGGAAGCTGATAAGATAAAGCACAGGAGCAGCATGTCTCACTCCACTGGCTCTGCCTTCGGAGAGCATTAGTAGCTGGCATGAGGATGAGTCTAGCTCTCTTTCAAAAGCATAAAAGAAGCAAAGGCAGATAGCTACAGTATACTGCCTATAGTTACCACCACACCCTCCCATAAGTAAAGGAACCCATTTCCATTGCTTCAGTGGCCTTTTTCAGAATTCTTCACCGTGGTAGACTTGTCTGGCAAAAGAAAAGGAAAAAGTCTTTGTCTTAATTAGTATTAAGCATCAAATAGCAACATATCTGTGATAGAATCACAGAGCCCACACTGAGAACTTTAAAAGTTCTGAAGGCTTGCTAGAGGAGGTAGAACTACATGTTTGGTCTTCCTGGCCTCCTCTGCTCCCTTTCACCAACCAGATGGAAGTGACCAGGAAGCAGTAATTGCTTCAAGGCAGCCTCACTGTGTTTGAAGTAACGAAGTGGGATCACGCTTTTGCTGTGCAAACCTTAGCCCCAGCCTAAATACCAGCCACACTGAAAAGACCTTTTCTGAGGGCAAAATCCAACTGTGATGATATCTTTGTATGACACTCTTTCATTTACATGATATAACAACATTGATGTATTATTCTTGTCATCCATCATAACCCCTAAATCCTTTCTGAAAAGGCAAACAAACAAGAAACTCCCACAACCACATCTTTTCTTTTTTAGGACTTTTGCTAAAGATGGGGAGCAGAAGAGAGCAGGAGATTTCAGAAGCTCCCTGCACTTGTTAGGCCACCCTTCACTGCGCCTGTGAAGCTGCTTTTCACACAGCCCCTCTGCACACATCTGGAAACAATATGGTGAGTGCAAAACTCCAATGTGTGTTGCATAGCTCAGTTACTTAGATATTATATTTAACTAGAAATACTAAGTCTCATTAGTTAAGGACTAGCCAGTGTGACAGAACACCACAAATTACTCTGTGAATGTTTGTTTCAATGCCAAGTCAAATTTGCCTGCAATCACATTCTTTCTGCCTACACTTCTCACAAATGGGCTATTCATTAGTTTTATGCTAGGCCAGGAGTATGTGCTGAAAATGGAGCTACTTAAAACCATTTTCAGTTCAACATAAAAAAAAAAAGGGGGGAGAGGGAACTGAAAATTTTGACTCACATATGAAAAAAAAAAGGAGTGAGAAAAAGAAAATTGAAAGTGAGTTTAAAATTTGTAACAATGGCAAGTCCCTAATGGGCAGAGGTTGCCAGAGACTAGCACTGTCCTACGTGTTCCACTGAAGTAGGGGCATCATTGCAGGTATTTAGCAAACTGGCCCCCATCTGAGGATATCCAAAATGTTCAAGGTTTAAGGCTTGAAGTTCTAAGAGAAACAACAGGCATGCCAAAATGGAAGCACAGAAATTCCATTTCCTATTATATTCCATCCTCTTCCATTTTCAGATGCTAAGTGCTTTAGGGCATGACTGTACATATGCACATTTCCAGATAAAAGCAACAAAGGCAGGCAAAAGTCACAATGTGGGTGAAAAGAGTTGATCAAAATGGTTGAACAAATACAATTCTGAGTGCATTTTTGTCTTCTAATTACTCATAAAATTTCTGAGAAGGAGCTCTGAGCATTGTTTCAAGGGTTGTGTTAAGAGGAAGAGATGAAGGAGGAGTATGGCAGCAGCCCAAGGGTTAAGGCAACTGTTAAAAAAATAACAGTCAGGAAGACAGCAACAAAGCAAACACCTACTCAGCAGAGTGTTTAATGCCAAAGATCAAGTTATGGCATGTCGCTGGTAATACCGCTTAGGTCAAGAGGCTGCAAACTCTTTTATGATGGTTATCTCTGTATCTCAGCTTCCCATATTTTGACTTTACGTTTCATTTTTCTTTCAGTGGCCCTCATGGTAAGTGCCTAGTTGATCGCTATTCTGTTCAGCCTTTAAGAAAGGTGCGTAGGCCCCAGCCAGCATTTCTGTGGTTTCTGTTTCCTGTGTCAGCAAATAACTCTAAGTAACAAATGCATTCAGGAAAATCAGGGTCTGTTCGTGGACAATTTGCAAACATAAGATGATTCAAAGAATCAATTAATAACTGAGTTGTTATGAATTATTATCTCCACCTCTTCTGTTTACAGTTCAGCAACTGTGTGTGGCCAGTCAAGCCGACACACACTCCCAAAAACATGAGACGAATCACTTCTGACCTTGTTCTTCCTGTGACCTTATAGCACTGGCTTGCAGAAAGAATACACATATACAGATACGTTGGCACAACTTCAAGAGCAGTTCAGTAAGTAGTTCACAACTGCTGACCATCTGGCTGTTAGATCTAAGAGAGATCTATTAACATTAGAGCTAGAACATTGCCAAGCTGCAGCAGAAACTGCCTGACAGAAGTGCCTACAGGCCCTCTCTAAAACCCTGATAGAAATCATTGCAATTGTTTACCCACCCATTTACTCAAGTAATGTCACATTTTTTCAGGTGCCATCACATCCAGAGGCTCTGTCCAGGAAGAAGTTCAATTGTTTGATAATAGGATGATATGCAGCACCAAACAGCTTTAAATATGAGTTTATGTCTCTACGATATACTGGAAAAGACAAATGTTTGTGCATGCTCTTGGTCCTTTCTGCCCTTTGAGATGAAGAAAAGCAATGGAATAGATAGACAGGTGCTGTTAACACAGTGCCAAGCCTCAGTTAGAGGCGGCATAAATTAAGTGGGGCTCTGCCTTGTAGTATGTTTTTATACTGCTCTTGCTCTGCTCAAAGCCTGATAGAACAAGTTTGCGCCATCCAGCAGTTTCCTGCATTGGCAGAATGTACAATAAGCAAATGACAAAGAGCAGGGAGGTGGAGGTACACGAATGTATACAGTTTATAGGTCAATTTATGCAGTATCATGGGGGCTGATTTACAAAATCTATACTCTGACATCTCTCCACGCTTTTATTTCATTGATGTCACAGTAGAAATCATCCTGAGGGATTTGGCAGTATCATTTGGTATATCAGTTTACGAAGGTTTTTTCATTTAGTGGGAGTAAAATGAAGTAAAAGCTATGAGAAGAATAAAAAAAACTGTATTGCATTGAAATTGTTACTAATTTTACAAAACACTAAGTCATTTTGGAAACAATTAAATGTGATAATAAAGTCTGCATTTTGCCTTGTATAAACACCCATGCTTTCTCTTATAGTTTCACTTAAATGTATTTAGAATGTGTATTGACACTCAGGCTCAAGATTAAAATGCATTTTCTAAACACATTCTTATTTTTTCCCACTGAGTTGATTGGTCTAACTTAAAGTGTTGCCTAACATTATTTTTCCCTCATATACATGCTTCCAATGATCAGATCAGTCCATGGAATTCAAGGGAGTTGATCTGAACTGAACTCAGTACAAAAACCTTTTGAGGTTTGCCCATCACTGTTTACAATGCTGTTTTGAAAAATAACCTCAAGGCTATTTAATTAATCGTTCATTCTTTTAGTCTCCAACCCAGGTAGATTAATACCTATGCTGCCCACAGATCAATGAGTTCTGGAGTCTCCTACAGATTAGCACATCTGTAGTTTAAAGCCATTTTCACTTAGAAGGAAAGAAAGAAGGAAAGAAAGAAAGAACTAGCATACTCCCAGGAGGAACCTTTCAGAGATCAATTCATAAGCAAAGGAAAACATGCTATTCTCAGCAAGGAAACAATGTATTTTTTGTCTGCTACAGTGATTAATAACGTGCTACAGCTAGAGCCTATTTAAAGGGCTCCCATCAATCCATGTAGGCCAAAAGCTGACCCACTTGAAATTATTAAAATATGGTAAGAATTGCTCCCAATATTTTTTTTTAATTTATAGAAGCAAATGAAAACTCTTGAATTGCCACCAACAATTTTGTACACCAAGGATACTGAGTATCACTGTTAAGAGCACCCAAAAATGATGGTAGAAGTTTAGGAATACAGCACTATGAATAAAATCCCAGGACTGGATAAACCATCTTAAAAATTTACAAAACTCAGGGTTGAGAACTGCAAAGTATCATGTTGTTGGTTTTTTATGCATACAGCAATTTAGAAAAGGAAGGCTTTTTTTTTTTCCCAGCCCAAATTGCAAAATCCCAAGCAAGGTCCTGCCTGTTTTCTAGCTTCAAGGGCCATAATTACAAACCAAAAAGCAAAGTTCAAAGTTTTCTCTGCCTATTTCTGTCTAAGAGAAATTTTTCTGGAACCGATGAGATAAGATTGATGCCTATAAGCATTCAGGAGCTCAGAGATTACGTCTTAGGTTACAGTTAGTAGAATCAATCCTCAGCCTTGAACCTTCCTTCCTCCACATTAGCTGGAGATGAATATTCACTGATCTTCTTTGGCCATGACTCTGAAAAGGATTAAATCCTTGCAGGTGACATTTAGTCCGTAGCTGAGACAGTGTTTGTTGTCTTCAAGGATTAGACCTTTGAGCTCTTCTCCAGCAAACCATACATATGGCTACTCAGATGTTGAATAATTTTGATTATGTTGATAGAACTACTCAGATACACAAAGTCACATTGGGATTTTAGTGAGCAGGAGACCTTATGAATAAATAAATTCATAATCCTCAAAGAACAAGAAGGCTGAAAAAATAAATTTTAAAAAATCATCAAAATCTTCAGTCAAAATAGATAAATATCTAATTTTTCTTATCTAGTGAAAAAGTACATTTTATTGAAGACAAAAACTGAATAATTAATATACAGCCAATAGCCAAACATAAGATGGAGTGTATGCTAATTTCAGAGTTCAAATAGGCATTTATGATCCTAAATTTATCCTCCTGCTAAATAAAAAATACCTTGGCCAAGCTGTTAAAAAACACATCAAACCCATTAAGGGTGAAGCACAAAAAGCTAGGTCAGTGTTGTCAGTCTCAGACACCCAGGCAGTAAAAGGTCTAGCAAGTAAAACCTCCGTCCATACCATTCCATGGATAGCGTGCAGTAGGAACAGTCAATTGCCAATCCCATCAGATGCAATAAGAAAACCCCAGACTATGCAGTAAAGTTAGCAGGGATGATGACAAAATAAAATCCTTGCTATATTGAATGGATGAATAGCAATACAAATTCTTGGGGCCCAAAACTGGAGAATCGGCTTCAAAATATCCTGCCATGATAAAGACTGTGAACTAATGGGTGGGAAAGTGCCTGAGTGTGTGTCTGGGCTACGGCTCTTGCTGTCAGGCTGGCACTGAGGGACAGCAGCAAGCAAGGTAGCAAAGAAGGGCTGCTTCTTTCTGTGCTCCAACATATGTCTGGTTCCTTTGTTTCCAGAAAGTCTCAGATTTGCCTTTTCCACCATCGAGTGCTGTGGGACTCTATCTGTCTTCAAAGGATTTAGGGTAGTTTACAGCATCTCTATATCAACTCACCAGCACTTCAAAAATGAAGGCGCTTAGGCATATGTGATCTTAAAGTGCTCTCTGGTCCTACACTGTCAAAATGCACTGGGTTAACATTATCCACCTGTAGTACATAATGAAATTCATACTTGAACGGCAAGTACTTTAAATGTTTTTCAATAGTATATCACCAATGTATTTTCTCACTCTAGTTATTACTTATTTTTAAAGCCTTCATTACAGAAGCATTTAAAAAATAACTTTTTCCTTTTAAAATGTTGATTTGTTTTTCTTGCATAGAATGTGCTGTGAAATGCAAGGTAAGCATTACTGAAAGGGCTACTACACCATGCCAGCAGGAGCAATTTACTTCTTAAGCATGTATTCCTGAATGTTATTTTTTCTTCCCTTTCTCTTTGTGAATGGGAACCACTTCCTAACCACAGCTGAGTGCTTTTCCTCTCCAGCCCTTTCTTTACCTGCACAACAGCAGGGGCATGCTGAGGGCATGGGCAGTGGAGGTACCCAGAGCAGGTCTGTACATTAACAGACACAGTTGCTGCAAATAAATGCTGTCTACAGACATCATTTCAGGCTGAAAACTCAATGTTTCCTGTGTGTTAAAACTGTGTTAAGCTCTTTAATTGTTTTGTGATTACCAGAGCACTTACCTCGTGAGGATATTAATTATCCGGGCATAAAGAGACCAAGTTTGTCTGTAAGGAGAGAGCCATTCTTATTTTTTTTTTAAGTTATTCAGGTTTCTTTTACTCATTCCAGCTAAATAGATCTTGCCTGGGAAAGAGAAAAAAAATGGGTCTAAATGCAAATTAACATTACTGTTTAAATATCACACACCATTTTCTCTGAGCCCAGTTACAATAACTAGTAATTATAAAAATTGCTTGCCTTGGGCTTCTGGCTAAGCCAATGCTAAACTTGTCCTTTTATTAGATCTGTCAGACTGAGTTAATTATCTTTATGATAATAGATGTGCCTTACCTCAAACAAAACAAATACCCTTATAATTAGCTTTTTAGTTAGAATTTTAATTTATTTATAAAGACTGTTTATTTTGTTTCTTTTTCTGTTTTAAGAAGAAGTTTGTATTTTAACAGGTTGCTATTCAGCTAAGTCATGTTTAAGAGAAAACAGACTCATTAGGTTGACCAAAACGTTTTGTGGTTAACATTGTATCTCATCTAGCCACTGTGAAATCTGTTGGGCTCTGTGAACGTGCTGGTGCATATTTGTGTGAAAGACCAAGGAGAGAGAGAGAGGAAGAAATAAGGCATTTTCTTTTATGCCAGAAAGTTCTCTCTGAGCTGACTTTTGAAACAGCACATTAACTGAATTTAATAGTGAAGCGTGCTAGCAAACACTAATCCTGGCTGCATGTTTTCTTTTGAATCCTTTTTCTGAAGTCAGAGCTAAACTTTCCTTAGACTACTGAAAATAGAAAGCGTAGTCTAGTTTAATATATTTCTATCTCCACAAAATCCCTTTCAATCTCTCTCTCTTTCTCTCCTCTTTTTTTTTTCTGTCTTATCTTTCTCACATATTCTCTGAACCGATCCTGCAAACCCTCCAAGCAGAGCTCCCAGTAAGAATTGAGAGCTTGCAGAATGGGGTCTGTGCTTTATTCACAATTTCAGATGTATTTCTTCCACTAAATAAAAAAAAAATGTGCCTTATGCATCAGGACCATCTTTTATTTTCCAAACAGAAAAAAAAATAAAATAAAAGAGTTTCAAATTCAAGCGTGATGGAAAATGCGATCTAAAGATTAACGAATTAAAGAACATGGTTGGGAAAAAAGTGTCTTGTGTATTATTTTACCTCTGTCACAGTGATAGGATCCAGATTGGATTTGTCAGATGAAGCCTGTTTAAATCAGAGTCATGCTGCAACTTCTCTAGATCTGAGTGTCCCCATGTGAGTAAAGCAGTCCTATCTGGAAACAACGTGAAGGTCTCTGTTCATTAATATTTCTATCAGCATTAGAGATCCAAGGATAAGATAAGACAAGACTAACTAATACTGGTTTATCATCTTATTCCCTCTTCATCATGTCTTATTCCTTCTCACTGAAGTAGTTGAACAGGCTTGATATGCAACAAATGTAAGGGGAATGTGGATAAAAATGTGGTAGCAATTATGGTAGGAGGAGACATTACCAATATTTACAAGTTTTTCAATTAATAAAGTAATTTCAAAAGTAAACAGCTTTGCAACCAAATGAATGCAAATGCAGCTGTTTGGTAATGAAAAAAAAAAAAAAAGATACCCATTGCTATGCACCTTCTGCAAGCATACAAAAGGAAAAAAGGACCCAGTTGAAATCAACACAGATATATCTTTTTACTCTCTATATACACAACTAAACTTACAAAATCTTCAGAAGTACAGGAAAAAATACTTAACAATAAAAATGTACTATTAAATAAAAATAGTAGTGACAGCTAGCGTTGCAGCCAACCCAATATAGACATGTTTCTGTTTGCAATTAAAAATGTCTCCATTTATTTTTCATAAGTAAAAGCTCTTTGGTGAAAATAAACATTTCTGTGGCAAATAATTAAAATTAATGTGATAGAAGTTTATCTTTTCCCACATTTGTACAGTCTTATTTCACTGCTCTAAGTCACCATTAAATAGTGGATGTTTATTCTATATTTTTGAGATGTGGCAGGAGAAATGGAAAGAGGAGGAGAGAGGAAATCAAAAACAACTCCCCCCCTCCAGCTCTCCCTCTTGGAAGGACAGTTTCATTGCCAGCCATATTTGCTTGCAGTTGTATAAATGATGTAAAATATTTTAATTAGGAAGACCAAGTTTACACATCTGGGCTCCTTCTGTAGTCTTCAAGTAGGTCCCTTGTAACTAACAAGGCTGTGTCTCCATTTCTTTTCCTGGCTGGGGAGAGAGACAAGGAGACACCCGTGACAGTCAGCTTTTTGGTGAAGCTGGAGGCCCTGGCGCTGGGTCTGTGTTGAGTGCCCATGCTAGCTGACAGCCCCGTGAGCAGGCTTTCTGCACACAGAAAGTCCTAGTGATTGCTGACGCAGTGATCCTCCTCAAAACTGAGGATGGTTTGTTTGCCAGCACATGTACTGCAGCTAGAAAGATATATTTAGAATAATAGATTATCTCTCCCCACCACCCTCTGACCATGCCTAAACTTGGCATTTTACTCTTCCCCACAGAGGAAAATTACTGATTTGCTGCTTCTCCTGGGGCCCCAGAAAAACCTTTGCTACTGAAAACAGAAAGCTAATCTCCGATTTTCTTAACAAGTCAAGGTGCAATACCAGAACAACATTAGCCAAACTAAGCTGATGCTTCTTCTTTCACCCCTCATTCCTAGCTCAGAGTTTCCTGGGCCTTTGCATCAGCCCTGGTGCCTCTCTGATCCCACACTGAGTTAGTTGCTTCAGGGAACTGAACTAGCAGAAACTTTTTTGCTGGGTTAGTTTTCTGCTAGCATCACTCTCTGACCCACCTCACTGTGGTATCAGATAAATGCTGGTGCCAGTACAGGTGGGAATATGAGGCTAGAGGGGAGCTTTTAATCGCTTTTGTTCACAGGACTGCAACACTAGGCATTGCTCCTACACAGCATGCACCAGCTGGGTGTTTTCCAGGGATTGCTGGGATTCTCTTTACCCAAGACAAAATTTTAACTTTCCTGAGTAGTCTCTTAAGCAAAACAGTTTGATCTATTTCTTTGTCAAGCAACATGACAGAAAAAAACACCTTACTAAATAGTCTAAATAGATCCCAGCTTTCTATATATATATTTTTTTTTTTTTCCCTTGAATGGTCTAGTTGGATGGGGAGAATGTAATGTATAAAGGTAAGGAAACTGGGGTTAAATCACACTGTAGCTATTATCATTTAGGCTTGTTTGCCTATGAGCTTGGTGGGGAGGTATCTCGCCTTGCCCTCGATCCCCTTCCTCCTTGGGAGGCAGTACGGACACTTGCGCCCCGACCGTGACATTTGTATTAAAATTTGAATTTGCTGTGACCATATTTGTGCTTCCTTTTACAGGAACATTCAATAACCGGTCCTGCTAAAGGAATTGATAATTCACATGGAGATGCAATACTTCAGTGCTGTAGAAACACACCGAAGATGAAGGTATTCTATACATAGCCCATAATATTAATAGAGATTATAATATTTAGTCTGTTTTTAAGAGTCTTGGGGGACTCCACATAAATAGAAAAGTATGCTACGAACTCTATCAAAGTAATCAATATCATCTCCATCTGCAAAATTTTCCTAAATTCTCATTAGCCATGACCATATATGAAATATACATATTTCAACTGGAAAAAAAAGAAGTTAATTTCTCTACAAACTAATAAAAAATAACTTAAAAGTACTATTCTTACAATTACATGACCAGTTATATAAAACAGAAAACTTCTCACCATTGAGAAGACATCTTCAGGAAAGGTCAAAGCTGTACTTGACTCTGTTCTGCTCTATTACAGCTCATACAGATCCTATACTCTGTCATTGTCTTGCAAGGACACATGGACAAGGCAGTGTTAGCTCTTAAAAAACTTAGAGTGACACTTTCATCTTTTACTATTTTAAAGTGAAATTCAGAATGGAATGCAGAGATCTATTGCATATTTGCTCTACAAAAAATAAATGGATCCATCCAAATATGAATGGTCACTAAACTAACGGGAAAAGAACATTACTAAGGTTGTAAAATCAGATCTTCCAAAGTTAGAAAATCTCACAGTTAAGGTTGCAACTTTACCTCAACCCTCTTGGGCATATGCATTATGATAGAATTTTTAATTAGTTTCTGATCTCTTTTTTCCACAGGACTGCTGTTTTGCAGGGTGGAAACACAGTACACGTCACTGCTAGTTGCCCATAAAATATAAGATTATGAAAAACATTGTTACACGGGCTAACCATTATTTCTGAAACATTTCAGTGAAAGGTAGCTGGTGTATATAAATTCATTGCATTTGTATGTATTGTACATTATTGTGAAAGTTACTCTTCTCATGAGATTAATAGTGTCAATTAGGCTGTCAAGGATGAGCGAGCCTGTCGTGGGCTTTGACAGAATGCTTGGGTTGATTAGCTTCATGCAGATATAGCTTAATATTTATGTTTGAGTAACTAACATTATACAAAACCTCTTTGAATTTTTTCCGCTTACAGAAATGCATTCATAAATACGATTTGTCTTGCAAAAAATACCATAGCACACTCTACAACACTTAAATCCATTCACTTGCATAGATTGCAGACATAATTATCAAATCAAGATTAAAACACCATTTTGCATTACTATATGAACAGGCAAAAAAAAAAAAAAAGCAGTTAAGTGACTTTGTTTAGGCTTGTCAAACACGAGGCCTGTATGTTGTTTCTAGGACAAGTCAAGGCTGAGTGATATTTCATGTTTACACTGCTGGAGAAGAGAAAATCTTCCACCTGTGGAGGAAAAAAGGCAAACAATGTTCTGTTGGCAAGACTGCATGTTGGACTCAGCAGTTAATCTAACCCAGGGGTCCTCAAACTACAACCTGCGGGCTGGATATGGCATTCTTTTTCCTGTTTTTTGTGCACTACTACAAATAAAATAAGTGCAGTGTGCATAGGAATTCGTTCATTTTTTTCCAAACTATAGTCAGGCCCCCGACAGTGTCTGATGGACAGTGAACCGGCCCCCTGTTTAAAAAGTTTGAGGACCCCTGATCTAACCCTTATGAGCAAGGGGAGGAGCCGCAAACACACCTCTTGGACACCACATCCTTCTTCATCTGTCTTTTCTCAGTGGACTCTCTTTTCCAAACAGCAGTCTAAGTCCCAGCTTAGGAAGTGGACAGGAACTGCTTTTCCCCTTTCCTGCAACCACAGTGGAATGAGGTGAATGTATGAAGAGATTTGTTATTTATGGGAGCTGGCAGCGTAGCTCCTGCTTTGCTATGCAAATGCAAAGCAGAGACCAGCAGGACCTGGAGTGTGTTTTTCTTCCTGTTCTTAAAAGAAATATTATTTTTTTTTTAAATGATAGTACAATGTGCCAAAGGCAGATTTCCTTCAGAATGTCATATATCGTTCTCAGCAGCACTTTTAGTTTACAATGATTTCTGTTCTATATACCACCTGCTTTCAGTTGTGCCCTGACCACATCTCCTCTTGGATGCTATTTCAGGGCTGTATATCTTAGACATTGCAAGGTCAGAATTCCAGGCAAGGAATCACTGTGCCAGAAGATAAACACCTTCTCGATTTTTATTTGGTCTGTACTCAAATTAACCTCTCATTGACTTCAAGTCAGGTCTCTGGAATTTAGCCCAAAATAATAGTTCTAACAAAACAAATGAAAATCCAGTATGAAAATGGATTCACAAATAGAAGGAATTCACAGGAAATTCACAGGAAGGACTGTTCAGAGAAGTGTACTTTAAAAGAGGATTGGAAGAAACACCAAGACAACAAATGAATAAAATATGACAGAGGCAATCAGGTTGGTAAAGAAGACAAAGGGAGCATTAAAGTGAAAATATTTATTGAATGATGAGGAAAAGATGCATGGAAAGTAAAAATGGAGATGTGGGATAAGGCACGATTGTCAGGGACTTTGCCTGTGCAGATCAATAGCTTGAATTTCTTAATTATACCTTTGCATTGCAATCTTGCCAGGAGCAAAGACGGTGAGCAGTAAGGTGGCATGCAACAAAACATAGCATTTAGAAGTGAAAGAAAAGGTAGACTTGGCTGGCACCTTTGGGAAAAAACAGTCGGGAGAGCACCTCTCTGATAAACTGTTCTTGAATTTACTGCCAGAAATGTAAACATAGCAGAGATTGAACTGAACTCCCCATTTTTCACACAAAACCTCTTTCCACGTCTCAGCTATTAGGGTCAGTAGAGAGATGGTGGAGGAGAGAGAGAAAGGCCCACATTACTTACAGATTGACTATGTCAACTCCATTATAATATGAAAGAGCAAAAGCCAATGATGTGAGACAAGTAGGGACAGCACATCTAGAAAGTGGAAAGGTTTGAGAAGGGGCTCCACAACTTTCACGTCCCTTCACTGCTCCCTTCACAAAATAGTAACTAGGGCAAAGCTCCCGTGAACTGGAGGCTGTATCTGAAAATAAGAAAAAAAGAAATAGCATTTTTTCTTCTCTCATTCCTCATTGTGAACCATACTAGAGCAGAAGATAGCAAGAGGGGGATCACTGGAAAGAACCAGAGCTGCATTAAACTCACCTCACCTCCTCAGGTCTGACAACATGTGCAACCTGATAGGGCTGCGAGGGACCTATCAGTGGAAGGTATGTGAAGATACCACAATAAAATATCTCCTTGATCAATTCCCAAGCTGAAGAATTACTTACAATTTACAAATTAGTTCATCCTATCTTTTCTTCACAGATCAAGAAAGTTTTCCAGGGGAAAAAAAAAAAAAAAAGGAAATCCCTGGATTATAGTTATTACAAAACCAGAGGGAAAAATTGCATGGTAAAGCAGTGTATTTATATCTACAGAAGCATAGAGACCAAACAAAACAAAATAAGAATAAAATACCCTTAAACATTCTAAACTGCATTGCAAATAAAACTTTATATTGAGAGATATATTTGCATACTAGGAAAATTAGACATTAAATTTATAGTAGCCACAAATCAAACCATTAAAAGTAAAAAATGATCTGTGGAAATCTTGATGGAGTGATGACTGAGAAAATACTTAGTAATGACTTCAAAATCTAACCTAATAATAGGATTTGCATGTCCAGCTTTAAAAGGAAACCCCATGGAAGTAATTTTCTCTTGATACATACACATACTTTCAGTCTAACAGTAAAGGGGAAAACGTGAATACATTAAGGGTAGAGTATACCACATAAGTATCCCAGAAGGACTTAACTGAGTTTAATTTAGATTAATAGGATACCATATAAATACTTCTTGCTTGTTAAGCACTTTTTATTAAGCTATAACTACTATCTAATACTTTTCCATCATTCACACTGTAAAAGCATAGAGAGAATAACAATTTCAAAAGTAATGAAATTCCATTTTCAGAAACAACCAGGACATTCAGAGCTGGGTTTATTTTTAAGAATATAGAAGTGGCATCCATCTTCTAATTTTAGCTCTTCAAAGGACAGTTTAATCTTGTAATTTAATCTGGCCTCAACTAGCTGTCTAGGTTTCCTTTGCAGTCAGTGAAGAGCAATAAATACCCAAACAAACAGTTAATCTATTGTAAAAGGAGGTGAATTGTGTCACTCTCTGAAAATGTTTATGAATGTCTCTTCATTAATATTGAAGTCATGCAGATGACAACCTTAGACCAGACTCAAACCTCTACACAGCTGAAGTGAAGTTAGATGATCGTCAGCTCACAGCACAGTTTTCAAAATCTCCACACTGCCAATTACTTTGATATTATAGGTACATTTGGCCCTTAGGCACCTTTGGATGGGACCTTGGTTCTCTTAAGCCATCTAGTTGGCTTGGATTATGTAATTCCTACTTTCTAGAAGAACTATTAAATGAGCATGACAATCGAGACATGTTTGGGGGAAGAAAACCAGGTCCTAACGTTTCATTATTTTATGTTAAAAGAATAAAAGTAGTATACTCAGTTTCACCACTTACAGTGACCAGATATATGTGGTCATTACTCTGTGGAAAGAGTACACTCTCATTTCTCTACATTAAGCCATGGGAAGGACTGATCATTTCTTTTTTATGATAGTGAAAGCTACACACAGTGACAACCTAACTTCAAATGCACTTTTCATAAATATTAGAGAAACATCTACTATGAACTGGAGCAGGCAGGTGATGAAAGATAGACGTCCAAACACAACTAAGTACAGAGAGAAGTGTAAAGGAAGAATAACTGTTACTGGCAGAGAGAAATATTTGCATGTGCATATATTACTTCCATAACTGTTATATCTCAATGTTTTTGCAATATTAACAGGTATATCTGCACAGCAGTATTGTGAGATAAAGAACTATTAGTTGTATGGCAAAAACTGAGGTTCAGAAATATTAAAGACTTCAGTCAGAAAAACATTCATTAGTGTGCTAGACTTTACTGTCAATGGGAACTGTAAGCTTAACACATAACTTGGAACTTTGCTCAATCCAGACCATAATTTTCTTTTCAGTTCCTCGAAGTAGCTAGTAACTAAGATGGATATAAATTGCTATTTAATCGTGTACATATTACAGCATTTCTATAGGACCTGATTTATTATGTATATAATGCTATTGATTGCATCTTTATTTAACTCCATTAGAATGCCATTGAGAATGAATTCTGAACCAGTTTATTCTTACATTTAAAATCCACCCCAACAGAATATTTTTGATTCTTATAAAATGTGAGCTAAAGACTTAAAAATACACTTTCTAATAGACCCATAGTTACCTGTTGCCACCCTGGACAGAAAGAGTAACAGAATACAAACAGCCATTGTGGTATTTCTGACACAGCGAAAAGTCAGGGAAGCTCAATGAATGTCCTTTTCCAAATCCTCTGTTCCCAAGGCATAACACAGAAGCTGCTGAAACATCTTTCAGATAAAAGAATTTTCCTTTAAAAAAAAAATATTGTTTGTTTCTTCTATTTTTTCCTATCTATAAGCAGCATATCCACTAAAGTGTTACAACAGACCCTTAGTCCTGCTAGAGGAAAACATGGTCAGAGTTGCTTGCAATTCCTGTGCCTCAGCATCCAGCTAGCAATTTCCAGTCTTGCCAAGTCTAAACATTTTCAAAAGAGGATCCACACATCTGGATGACTAAATAATTTGAAACCTCAGGCTTTATGATATTCACCTTTTACTAATTTCTTTTATTTCTCTTAGTTCTGAGTTACTTTGAAGCAATGAAAATTCTCAAGTCAAAAAAGGATTTTACTAAATAGTAGGCTAACAGTAAGCATTTTATAAAAAATTACAATTTATCTGGAATATGAAGTCAAATTTGGCTTTCAAAAAGGGAAGCAGAGTCTAGGAAGCCACTCATGAGCCCAATGTAATCAATGTGAACAGAATGAAACCTTCACTGTTTCATACAATTCCAAATACCGTGGCTCCTCTTTTTACATATATCGACCTATGTCTGGGCATTGCCCTATTGCTTACCGTTAAGGGCTGCTTTCATCTGATGAATTTTGGTGACCTCCTTCCAGTCCAACAAATGTCAGTGATTACAGTAAACAGAAGATGATGAAAGCTTTTTGAATCTTTTGCAATCTTCAACATCAAAATATCGTAATAACCATTTTTCCTAAGGCTCACTCTCCTGCTCAATACATTAACAGCGTGTGCTTTAATCTTACCATTTTCAGTTTGTGACAGAGTTCAGCTAACCACAGTATCCTCAATTCAACACCACCCACAGTTTCTATCCATTTTGTACTGTCAGAAGCACATCAAGCAGCCTCTGAGTGTAATCACATCAAAATCGATTTTCATGGCTGAGAGAAAAATAATGGAAATTTCTCTAATGTAGAAAATGTATGTGTTCCTTTTGGTTAACCAAAATAGACTATATATCAGGACTGTCAAAATTAAGTTTTCTTGATTCAGTGCTCTTCCCTAGACTTGTGTACAAATTACAAGCCCTCCCTACAGAATGTCTTTAACATAATTTTCTGTTGGACTGCTTCAATGCGGTTCCCACAAAATGAACAGGCTACCCAAGTGATAGACTACAGATCATTCCCCCACATCAGATCCACAAGTCAATTACTCCATGGGTTATAAACAGAATCCCTGCTCCTATGAGGAAATGGGCAGCCAGGACTTTATATCTGCATGGAGCCTTCTGGCATTGTTGACTTCTGCACAAAGCCTGCTGCAGGATACAGAGGCCGCATGTGAAATCATGGATCAGCTCTGTGCATGTATAACCCCTCAAGAAATGCAAGAGTCTCTATGCAATATTGTACATGTGACGCTCAATAAAACTTTCAGGAAAAATAATTTAACAAGGACATGCTCTAAAGGAACAAGAGTCCCTTAAATATAAGCAAATTTTTTTAAAGTTATTTGACAGCATTGTTTCAGAATCATGCCCAAATGCTAATTTGCAGTTCTGAATATGTTGATCGGCTGTGACTACTCTAATCAGTTGTGCAATGCTATGTTCCAG
This sequence comes from Eurystomus gularis, assembly GCA_013400335.1. Lineage (NCBI taxonomy): Eukaryota > Metazoa > Chordata > Aves > Coraciiformes > Coraciidae > Eurystomus > Eurystomus gularis. The sequence continues at coordinate 466,536 of VZZY01017122.1, read as the reverse complement.
GGTTAGACTTGCTTACCTACTTTAAAGAGGTTTAACATGTTGAAGTAAATTTACATTATCTTACTTGTAGAGATTCTGATAGAAGCCTTGAAAGGGAGAAAAGGCTCAAATAGTTGGTGTTATTTCCTGGGGTTATCTTGGAATTAGGTGCCAGAGAAGAGACTGGCAGCAGTAATAGCTAGGCACATGTATTTGGGATGCAGCAAAGACATTTTCTGTGGAAATACAGAGGAATCTTCTGAAGGTAATTACAGATGGCCATAAATATTTATTAAACTTTGAAAATGAATATGGTAGTGACCTACATTCTTAACACAGGATTAGTTCAATAATCTTGAAAAGTGTTTTTTCTGGTGCATATGGAAAAAATGGGACCGACAGGTTTTGATTTAGTAAGGCTTTTGTTGTTGCTTTGCTAAGGAGACAGAGTCTAAATGAAACCATGATGTCATGGGTGAAAACTTGGGTAGGGGAACTTTATCCAGAAAGTAGTTATCAGATAAGGTTCTGCAGCAGTCTGTTCTGAATTTTGTTCCAATCGGCCACTAACAATTCAAAAAATGGAGTAGAGAATATGTTTATTAAATGTGCAGCTGATGCAAAGCTGAGACATTCCATGTACATTTAGGGACAGAATTAGAAATCAAGATTATTTTCACAAATTGAAGAAATATTCTGAAAAATATATGATGTTATTAGTAAGTGCAAAAAGTATCAATGACAGGTAGGAATGAGCAGCTGTGTAATACAAGAATCAGCAGCTGATCAGTTCAGGAACTATTCAATAGGGTATAATGAACTACAAGCAGAACATAAACAGCAACACCAAGCTGATATGAAAAAGGTTAATAACATGTTAGAATGCATAAATAGACAGAAGCTTAAGAGTAAGAGATGTGGAATGGTCCTTCCTGCCTACTTAGTCCTAGTTAGGCTTAGTTAAAATAACACATCCAGATTTGGGTGCTGGGCTTCAGCATGAAGCGAACCACTTGGAGTTACAGAGCAGAGCAACCAGAATGAGCAGAATCCTGGAAAATATGATCTAACAGAAAAGATTGAAAGACTGAGTTACTAAACTTAAGAAAAATGTCAGGTGCTGACAAGGCTGTTGCACAGTGGAATGGAACAATAAATTATCCATGATATCTCACAGGCTAAGAAGAGATGATCTTAAATAACAACACCATAGACTCAAGTTACAATTTAGGGATGATTTTCTAAATATAAGGCAGTGAGGAGATGATTGAGCTTCCACTGTCAGGCATCTTTAAGAACAGGCTGAGCAAGAATGATACGGATTTAGCAGATCTCACTCGTAACTGAAGAGGTGGACCAAAGGAAGGTCTTTCCAGCTCTATTTTCATATTAGCTGATGACTGTGCACTTAAGCGTCTGTGCACAGGCACCTGGACAGGTCTAACCAATTAACTTGATCATGATGGTGTGCAGCATCTCTTAGTGACAGAAGCACCTGAAAAAAATGTCAGGTGATGTTGTCAACTCCTGCAGTTTTACATTGGCTCAGCTCCTGAACTCATACGATGTCAAGAAAACCTTTCTTCTCACAGAGAGGGAAAAAAAGCTAATTTCTAACCTTGTCTTTGTGAAGAACTTGAAAACCTGTCTCTAAATGGCTTAAAAAATCAGGTGACAAAGAAAAAGGGACAGTGTTTCTACACCATTAAATTCTCATGGTTTGGGGGGGGTAGGGAGGGCCTGACTCATGGTTTTTCAATGGAGTTGGCATTAATGGTAATGGGCTAATTTGAATAGACAAATTTAGAAATTGATATTCCTGAACTTCCTATTATAGAGAAGGCAATACTGCCTGAACAGCAGGTCTATTTCAGGAAATTAAAACCTCCCTATATCCTTTCAGATGACTTGATTGTTTCTGCATTTCAGTCAATGTTACACAGGGGACATTGCACAATGCTTAACATGGTGGCAGAAAATTCACCTAGCAGAGAATTGTGAAGGCACAATGTATCTGCTGAAAGACTCTCCAGCTGGGAACAGACATAATGAGGGCACAAGGAATTCGTTCTTGAGCAATCTCTGTTGGGAATTTGTTGCCTCAAATTAACAGTACTTCTCCCACAGAGGGGTTCTATGTAGAAATTCCACACAGAAGAGCAGCTTTCTTCTTCACCAAGCAAGCCTAGATATCTGCATTCTCAAAAGACATACAAGTCTTCTTTGACATATTATAGATGTCAAATGTGAGATTTGTTTAATGGAGTTTGTCTCCAGAAACAAAGAGAATACAGGACATTACTCAAAAAAAAACACCCAAGCAAACTTCAAAATCCATTTCCTCTGAATAGTTGTGATTTTTATTATAAGATTTATTTTCCCTCTTCCACTGTATGTCCTTGTTGAAGGTTCCTATTTTTCCTTTCCTGGAAAAAGGCATTTTTTGTCATCCCTTTCCTCCTTTTCATGGAGAGGTGATAAAACCTGTGCTATGACAGATGACTTTCACAGCGTGGAAAAGAAAATCATAGAAAAGACCTTTCTAATTAAGTAGTCAATCTCTTGAAGCACTTCCTTCATTAACACCTGAATAAATGCCGTACATGTTTTACAAAGCTCTGATCATATTATTATCATGATTGAGGTCTTTTAAATACTATTTAGGCTCTACTGGACTTGGTCAGCCTATACCATTATCAAAGCCCTTCTATGGGATCTCCTCTTTCCACTTTAACAAATTCTCTAAGACTGATAAGGCAGAGACAACACAGACATGTCTTGACTACTGCCAGCTTCTACCTCCTGAGACTCGTTCATTTTCTGTACCTTTATCTCTACACTTAAAAAGTCTTCCTGTATCCTGTATCTCCCTCAGGCATTGCTAATCAATTCACTCTTTGGTTAAGACGAATAAAATAAGTACTGTAATTCTTTCTAATTGAGGAGTATTTTTCACACTTGAAGCATTTTCGATAGCAACCCTTCTGAACCCTTACCCAATTTTCATCATCTTTCTGAAACCCCAAACTTCTCAGAAGACTCCAGCTGAGACAGCCTTTCCATTTTGCTGCTCTTGCTCCAACTACTGTCAATAAGGACAGAAACCACTGAAACTCTCCCATCAAGCAATAGGTCTCCTGCTGCTTCCACTGCGCTTACTAGTTTCTTAAACTTTTGTGTTCACCAAAAAAGAGCAAGAGGAACTCAGGAGTATTCTGGAATGCAGAGAAAGGGAAGGAGAGCTGGTCTTGGTTTGATGGTGTGAAGAAGCCATATACACCCACACTGTCTCTCAGCTTAGTATCTTCCTAGAAACAACTGTGATTGCTGACAGAGAAGATACAACAGTGGGAGATTGTGCTCCAAAGCTGCAGGTGGAGGAATTCTTCCTGGAAATCCTTGGAGCACAGGGTTGTGATCCCAGAGCTGGATTTATCCCACTGAATGCAAATATGCCAGCAAGTCACATCTAAAAAGGAGGATCCTCCTTGCAAATATTAAGCACAGTTATGATCTGTACATAAAGAGCAGAGACAACAGAGAAAAATCTATTATTGTTGCTGCAGAAAACTGTAGCAACTCATGAGAGTTTTACTTTTATTATTCATGTTGCTATTAGGAGTTACATTATTACTAGATTCTAGCTGGCACAGATGGCTGCTGTGCTTTGAGGTCTGCTTTAGTCATGTTTTTAGCTGCTTTTTTCTGCAGATTTTATAGGGTTTAGGCTGATTTTAGCTTCTTGCATTTGCTTGATAATTGTTTTGGTTTTTGTTTTAGTTTTTACTCAATTAGCAGGAATATGTTGATGTTTATAGTGTGCTTTATTCACTCTTTTTGAACCTGTGATAACCAGAATCAGCAATGCAATTATACCTTCCATTGTTTGTGTGGGACTGGCTCAGGCCAGATGCTTTGATGGTGGCAGGAGCTTTCCTAGAAGGTCAGTATCAATTTTCTGGCACTGCTGGATTTGTATATTTCTCACCTGTTGCTAACTTTGCACCTTGCAAAGCGTCTTCCTCAACATTACTTCTGTTTGCTGTTAGAGCAAGGGAGAATCTGTCACCTGAATGTTTCCATTCCCCTGAGACCTTCCATCAAATCACTGCCCCAAACACTGCTGAGAATTTCTGCTTCCTGGACTCCTCCTCAGATACACGTGTGCTCATCTCAGCCATCATCTCTACTGCTTCTATGTTTTGCTTGCCTAACAGGATACCTACATGCAATATCTTCTGTTTCCTTGCTCCTTCTAGTTATTGCATTAGTAAAAATGACAAACCCCAGGAGAGGGTTACTTGCACGGCTGTACCTGGTCAGCTCTTGTCACAGGTGTCACGGAGCAGAACCTACTAATAAATGTTTATGGTCTGTTAGGCAGAAATTCATGCTCAGTCATAAACAACTGTGCCTGCACTGCAGTTTACTTTGGCTACATCATCACAGTATGTTGATAAGAGACCTGGGTGTGAGCTTCAGCTTTCCTCTGAAAGGAGCATGTGATCCAGGAGATGAAGTGTGGTATGCTCTCACATGCCTCCTGGTCTGCAGTGTCAGTACCTGGCCCTCAAAGTCAGATACAGTCTGATTTCTTCTAGACCTGAAATACATTTTTCAGTCTTCATCATGCAAGGTGTCCATACACTTAAGACTTTGGTCTTCAGTGATATCCCAGAGTCCTGTTCTTCAACTGCTTAAATGTGTAGCCAACTAGTTAGGAAGACTCACAGAAAGCTTCAAGTACTGCCTATGCATGCACCCTCTCTTCTCTCCAACTGAATGTCACCACCAATTTGTGACAGGTAAATAAATGTTCTAAAATATAAAGTTTTGGACTGAAAGTTTCATTTTACTGAAAAATGAGAGCTTTTCAGGTGTCTGTGTTAAAATACAGTTTTGAAAACCTGTGGGTCTCAGCTCACGCACTGCAGGAGGCAAGAAATTAATTATTGTTGTCCCAGTGTCATAGGATAGTTTTCAGTATTATGACCAGAGGGAAAATATCTTGAATATGATGCACTAACTTACAGTAATTGGCTCCTAATCTTCCACCATAAGATTTGAGTAACTGCCTTTAAAGTCCGTTAAGGTTTTTGTATGCTGTGGCAGGGGACCAGGTCCCTTAGCTTTTATCTGCTCTTCACATTAGCCTGACTGAAAGTCTGAGTGCAAACTATAACCCCAGCTCCAGATGCCCCCATAATTTCAATCTGGCTAAGAATTTAGCAGCTCAGGCCCATCTCTAATTACAACAGACAAATTATTGGATAATTTCTTCTGCTTTATCTTTTCAATTCACTAGAGCAGTTAATTTCTCCAAAAGCAGGAACATCCTTTCTCATTAAAAATTCCTTTTTGGCCTTTTTAATGTGAATTTCTTATTATTAAACACACCCATGCACATGCACACACACATTCACACGGATACAAAAAGTTTTGCTGGTAAGGGGTTAATAACTGGTACCTCAGAAAATGTGAGTTGTTTAACTGAAACTTGGCTTTAGCCACTAGATAATCTGCCACTCCATGGATGCAGTTTCAGCTGACTTCTCTTTTTTTTCATAACTACAGCCAAAATTTGAAGACCAGTAGCAGAAGAAATACGTTAGTCCATACGCTTCCATAGGAAAGAGCTGGTGGGCAGTGAAGAAGAGCTGGAAGAGAAAAGGACCGGTGGCAACTGATTTGAATATCCACATTGTGATGTCATGCAACACAAAATTCTGGCTTTTATTTTTGGAGTTTCTGTCTCTTTCCTGCCTATGATGGAAATGAGATATTAAGCAGTTGCTAACTGATATCTATATTACCTTTTCTTCCCCTTTTGGATCTCTTCTGGTTTTGTATAGGTACACCTCTGTTCATTATTTCTAACACCCTAGTTGAAAGTGATTTCAGCCATCTCTAAGGGTGGTACAAACAGACACAGAAGATACAGACAGATTACAATCTGTTCAGACTAAACAGAAACAGGAGCAGGATGTTTGTGTCAGATGGAAGTGTCAGGCTGCGGTTCTATGGTCACCCAGAGGCATGGTCAAAGAAAAGCTCTGGACTCTTGCTTCTTCTCTGCATTGCCCTCTTGCTTTCTTTCCTCCCATCCATACAAAAAAGCTGGAGAAAAAGAACACATCTTCACAAAATATCCCACAGAAATAAATCTTTAATATCATTCTGCTTTGCTTTGTATTGATTGAGCACTGCATTTTTCAGTTCAAAGTGAGGAACTCCAGGGGTTTACCCTTAGACTTCCAGGGGACTAACTAGGACACCTATAAATTGTGAAGCTGTTAATTGCAATATTTTCCAAGATTTCTGCTTCTGAATCAACATTATTACTTAGGAATTCCTGGCCTCTTGACTTAGCTGCAGAACTGTATGCCTCTCAGTTGCATAATATTTTGGAAATGCATGCTTCATTGAAGTGTCATTGATTTTCAACTAAAGTGAAAATGCCCTCATTTAATGCTTTCTTAAAAGAATTACAAAGGAGGCTGGAGAGGGTTTGGACAAAGTCATTAGTAATTGTACATCACAAAATTGGGATTTATATATTTTTAATGCAGAAATTCTTTACAGCTCCTAAATCAAAATGCTGTTCTAAAATTATGTCTAATTTTATAAATGGAAAGACCCTATTTTGTTCAAGACTTTTAAACTCCTTTGCTTTGTTCAACAAACCCCTGTACTTGCTGTGAGGGGATTGCTGATTGCTTTGTCAGCAAGACCAATGATATTCAATCTTTGATTTCTGATTCATTTGCTTCTCCCTTCCCTTTGATGAATAGAATAAACGTCTAGCTTTTTCCTCTCCTTTCAAAAAAATTTCTCTCGCCTCTCACTTCCGTAATAGTAAGACTGTTTCATGTGAAACATTCTGCCTGTCTTTTGGACTATCTCTTCCTCTTCACTGAGCTCAGAGCTGGGTAAGTACTTCACAGTCTTGCATTAGAGAAAACAAATTTTTCTCTCCTTCTATGATTAGTTCTGATGTTAGGGCGTCAGTTTTGCCTGTGACCATAATTTTCCCTGGCTTCCCTTTGGCTGTTTCTTCTGGCCTTTGTGTTGACATTGCTCTCTGAGGGGCACAAATCTACCCCAGTTCTCATAGGGAATGGGTCAGGAGGTCAAGTTCTGAAACTGGTTGAACATGAAGGGTGTTGTGAGATTATGGATGAAATCTTGAAGTTGAGCCTAGTAATTACCATAAATTAGGCCCAGTTGACCACGGTGTTGACATATAAGCTTGAGCTAGCCCTACAAGATAAGGCCACAGCTCAGTTACAAGCAGAGTGCCTTAAGTGTAAACAACCCACTACACACTGTGAAAGCAGTGACAGCACCCTTGAGAGGGGTAGGTGGGGAGCAAAAGCGACAGTGGCAATTTGAACAAACCTGTCCAAGAACAGGGTGTTTTCTACCTGATCGAGTGACTGTCAGCGGGTAGAGAACCTGGGAGTTCTCCAGATTGGCCCTGGGAGCAACCACTACAAGGCCCCTGCCGCAACACTGCCTCCCAGGGCTTTCCCTTCAGATCACATCAAGGTCATCAAGATGATCAAAGGGCTAGAGAACCTGCCCCATGAGGAAAGACTGAGGGAGTTAGGACCTTTCTTGCTGTAAAAGAGAAGGCTTATCACAGTATTCAAGCACCTCAAGACCAGTTCTCTTTTCACAAGGAGCCACATGGAGAAGACAAGGAGCAACAGGTACAAATTGCACCAGCAGAGGCTTCATCTCAACATAAGAAAGACATTTTTTTACAGCAAGAACACTTGTTCACTGGAACAACCTCCCCAGAGTTACTGGAGGTTTCAAGAAGCAACTGAACAGGGTGCTAGATAAGATCATTTAGGCTCCCTTTCCCACAGAATGGTGGACCTTCCAAGGTCCTTTCCAATCCAGGCTATTCTATGATTCTACAGTTCTCGCAGGGAGCACGGAGGTCATCTAAGTCATTGATTGCCTGTATCTGTCATTGAAGTGTTTTGATGTCTGAATCTATGTAGTCTCCACACTGCCATTTGGTCTTAAAGTGTGACCAAGGCTCCTGAAGTTGTGCCTTAAGATTTTAGAAAGTCCAGGCCACACCATCACACTCAGTGCCACACAAACACTTGGCAAAAGCCAGTTCCTGTCTGCATGAGTATGATTTAACCCAAAACAAAATGGATAACAAATGGAAGAAATGCACTACTAGCATCTCTGTTTAAAGGTGGAGAAGGGGGACTCTGTGCAGTAAGCAAACTTACCAAAGGTTAGGTAGCGTGTCTGAGAAAACAAGAGTTAAAACTCAGCAATGGGATCACAACCGTCTTGCCACGTTACAATTGCTAGGGCTCGTCATACCTGGCTAAAATATGTTAAAAACAGAGTTCACCGGGTCTGTACAAGAATTATACTACACTTTAGTTAACATGAACGACAAAACGCTAATGGTTCAGCTAATAAAAATATCTTTGACCTGTGAATTCTTGAACACTGTGCTTAATCACTTTGAAAATGCATGTGTGCTTCCTCTGAAATGCTGAGTACAGCTATGTGCTACCCACCTCAGTAGTTACTGATCTCAGTAGACAAAAACATGGCTCATTTCAGTGGGAACAGATTTGAGTGTGCACCATCTCCGTACAACGGAGAAGTATGAAGGCCTCCTTTTTGTCATGCTTCTCACTGAACAACACAAAGAGCAAGCTTTAGGCACAATTCTTGCACCAGGACTCATTAGCTGTCCTCCTGAAAAATTCACTATTTTATTTTATCTACAGAAATGTGAAAGAATATGTACTCAGAGGTCTGCAGGTGAGGCTGAGTTTGCAGGTGTATCATAACCATGGTATGAGCTTCATAAAAATCCCTGCAGTGTGAGGAAGGAAAATCAAGATATTGATTGCAAGATTTGATCAGTTGCTCTTTTCAGAAGAAATTTCTATCTGATTTGTTATGTTATTGATTTTTTTCTTGCTCTTTGAGTAATTATTTTCAGTTACTCTTAGCTGATTGCCTCACTTTGAACTAGTATCAGATATCAGATTTAGGGGGGTTTATTTAAATGTGAGAGAATATGCAATTTAAGAAGGATTATAAAGTCAGATCTGAAAGAGAAAGCTGGTATGTGTACTTCTGGGGAAAAAAGGAAACAGAAGCACTTTGTACTTCCTAATATGGCAAGTAAGGCCATTCAACAGCATGAGAAAAGTAGAACATGTTTTATTATGTTCAAAGGTGCAAGATAACTTACCAAGTCTTTAATTCATCACGTGCTTTACAGTACTATTTACCAGGATATCATTTCCAAATATAGCCAGAACATTTGTAAATATGTAATGACATATCTTTATTGCAATATGTATTCTTCTGCATGATTCAGCAGAATATTGAGTAGTGTATTCAAAGTCTGCAACTATATCGGTAACAGTTGGTAAATCTGGACAGGTGGCATTGAAATGAGATAACTGTTTCTCCTTACTACCTTCATATCCTGTTTCTAACTTTTTATTTTCTTCAAAATGTGTGCATATATAAGCTTAAATATCTCCTGATTATTGCTCCATTAAGAAAGACTTGATCCAAAATCTGCTGAGGTCATTGAAAGATGATTGAAGTTTTGGCTCAAGTTCTCCTAATGTAGGTGATCATGAATCCACCGAAAGCACACTATGGGCGGTGAAATTCAATTTGAATATGGTTTTTCTCTATGTCCCCTCTCCTGTAATACGTTAACACATTTTCTGCCTTTGGCGAAAGCAATAAAATCTCAGCCATGGCTTTTTGCCACATTAATGTACATTTAGAACTTCTTGATTTAACATGCAATTCTTCTCAAAGTTTGTCCCAGAATACAGATACAGGAAAACATGGAGTAACACATTCAGCTTTTTTCTCAGATAGCCTCGGTTTCAGGTGCATCACAGATTATTGCAGCAAGTACTCTGATAGGTTTTTTCCATGTCACTCAACCTTTTTCTTAAAGATCATCAGATAGAGCACATGCATAGGTCTTCTCTTAAGAAAATTGTTGTGTTTCATTTTATGGAATATCTGAGACCATAAAATAATATAGCATAGTTTCAAGGCCTCTGGAGTGGCATGGGGAGGAAATACACTCATAAAAATACTTATATATTCATAAGCAGTAGCTAAAGAAAAGAAAATTAAGAAATGAAAGCTCAGTTGCTCAGCAAAGAGCTTTCAGATTGTTAGAAATGTCCTCTTGCAAATACTTCCAAATATTCATACTTCAACTGTTTAAGATTTTAGACATTTTTTACATTAATGTGAAGTTTGAAAACTTCAAGGCATAAATTGTCTAGATTTCTAGTTATGAAATCATGGAATCACAGAAGAACAGAGGTTGGAGGGGGCCCCAGGAGCCCATATAACCCCAGCACCTCCTTGTAGCAGGTCCAGCTAGATCTAGTTTCTTGTGCCCATGTCCAGCTGAACCTTCAACACCATGGATGGAGCGTCCTCAACTTCTCTGGGCACATTGCTCCTGCAGTCGATGACTATCATTAGAAAAGAAATCTTTATGTTTAATAGTGATTTACCTTGTTGAAACTCGGGTATGTAGCCTCTTGTGCCATAACACTTGTAAGAAAAGTCTAGCTCCATCTTCCCTACACCTCCCTTACAGGTAGCTGAAGACAGCAATAAGGTCTTCCTTTCTTAAGGGTGAAGTGTTTCTATCAAAAAGCTCAGGTCCCCAAATAACTTTACTTTAGAACTCTTCAGGGTTATGAGGACAAAATATGATAAAGTATTCTTTCAGGATGGCATAACTGGGATTTCTTAAATGATGTTACAGAAACTGCTAAACACGATTGTGTTAGGAAACTTGGGAAAAAAATCTTAGATTATGCTCTTCTGATTAATTACAGAACTGGGAAAAATAGCAGTTTAAAAAAGATTTAAGATATTTGCTTGCACAAGCATTACTCAGAGCCAGCTTTATTCTTTAAGGATGCAATTTTTCTGTCAGTCTATAATGTGGTACTGTGACTGGGTAATATATCTTCAGGCTTTACAGACTCCTGGCATGACATACTCTTTGATACACTAGATCTTAATAGATCCTTCTGCATTAATCCTGACTAATGAGCAGATGAATAGTTAATTAAAAATACTCCACACAGGCTTTGTCACAGTAGACCATTGCAGCTTCGCTGTGGTTCTTCCTTTCTAATAGATGAACAGAACTTAACTTGCATTTTTTCCATCAGATCATAATGGCTCAGAAAGCTCCATTACAGTTTACCAGATCACTGATCTATGAACTAAACAGCATTTAAATATTTCATGATTTGATTTACTACGGTATATGATCTCTTGTGCTTCTACTGAATCCATACAGCAAAAGAGCCATTATGTCATTTCTTCAGTCACTGATCTAGCAGATCATTAAGAAGTTTTTCATTCTGTAAGCATTAAGCTTTAAGGGCTTGTTTTTTTCTAGTGTTCTGACTGCTCTGCACAAGAGGAAGCCCTTTGACACAGATAGTTCTTCAAGTGCAATATGTACAGCATGAAACCAGAGACAGCAGCCATATAAAGTCAAAATGAAGTAGTTTCTGTCTAAATAGAATCCTGGTTTTATCTCCTGAAGTATACATTCACCAGCTTCTGATGACACTGCACATTTTTAAAGTGCTGGCAGGTGTAAAAGGGTGTAAAATTACTGAGTTTTGAGTAATACTGGAAAAGAATGTAGCTTTCCACTCCTTATTGGACTCTCACTAAGGTTCAGTTGTGGGTAAATCTTCTGCTAATGACCCATGGAAAACACGGAAAGAACTCTAAATGGCAAGGGTAACATGACTGGTCTCAAACATCTACAGAATTCAGATTCAATCAGATCAAGGTCTTAGTAACCGTAAGATTAATTTTTTGCAACTTAGTGTTTAAGACATTTAGTTCTCAGTAGCAAAGGAATGGTCAAGTCTTCACAGAGGAATAGACCTGGCTTGGTTTTCCCTTAGAGAAATCCAGTATGTTTCAGGAATAAATGGTGCTCTGATAGCAATGATTTCATCTTGCTTCTTTTAGCCCAAAGCATGACAAATATATTGTCTTTAAAAGACAATATATTTTACAAAAGGACTTTCTCTAATTTTTCAAATTTCTGTACTTAAATGCTACATACAATACATTTAAGTGAGGATAATTATTTTTACACTATCAATATAGTATTACAAAAAATTCATCAAGCTAGTATCCGTGAAATAAAGGTCAAGCGAGTCACATTGGATTAGATTATTTGCCATGAAAATGCAAGGTGTCTTTTGCCATTTGCCAGAAGGAATAGTTAATTCCAATGTTAACATTAAAAAAAAAATCAGCAAAACATTTTACTTTCAAAATTATGTATGGCTAAAAAACAAATACCAGATGCTCAAAGGAAATTGCAAGAAACCACAGGGAGGATACCTGAGGAAAAACATGCCCATGCTAGAAAACTCCTTATGTAAAACTTCACTTAGATCAACTATGTGCTATAAGTACCCAAATTTACTTCCCTTTTAGTTTAAAAATATGTTCTATATAATAAAATGGTATTTTGTGGAATACTTTTCTATAGTTTGAGTGCTTCTCAGTGGGATCAAATGCACTAGTTAGATTAGGTGACAGTTTCCTGAGAGATATTTGCTCAGTTGTAAAAAATAACATTATAGGCAGAATTACCAAACCAGTAGAAATTGGGAAGAAATGAGTCATGGTAATTAACTTTCTTCAGGACTCTCATGTGTCAGAACCTAAATGTTACTCCTTGACAGATTTAGCTAAGCTGAACGACTGGTAGGATTGATCGTTGTACTACTCTGATGTCCAAGTTTAAGGCTACCTACACAGTTATATTCCACTTTAGTTTGCAACTCATTAAAGAAGAAAAAGATTTTCCTACCAGCAAGAGGTATTCTCTTCCTTTGAGTAATAAAAGAATGCTACACTGGAAAACTACAGGGACACTGGCTAAAGAGCAATAAAGAGAGATCAGGAGAACTTCTGAAACATTAATGATGTCCTTCTGCCAAAGCTTGTAAAAATGTGCTAAAACTTTGACTATTCATGAATATGGCAGCTTCAGATTTACCTCATCTCATCAATTCCCTGGGCTAAGTTTTCACTTACCCAATATTTTTCCCAGACGGGATCTCGGTAGGATTATGAGAGATAAGAGGGAAAGACATACATTCTTTAGCCAAGAGATAATTAAACAGAGTCATCAAGGCCAGACGTCTGACTGGGCTGGGAAATCTACTGCCAGATGTTGCAGATACATCTGTCTAAGTACTAACAGGATCCTTCTCATCACAATATCTAAGCATTTCACAAATATTAATGGGTTTTCTCTCTGGGAAAGGAATGTTTTTTCATACTATTACGGTACCAGACAGAGCTGGACAAATAACAGTAACAAAGTAGGTATTTTTTGAGTTTTACATTTTGGTTTCTAACTTTTACTGTCTGATTTTTTTGTATATAGGGGGTGTGGTGAAAAAACACAAAGTGTCTGAAGCTTGAAAATCTATACACATCTAGTTGCTTCCACACAGAATACTCTTTCCTCCATAGTTCCGTAGCTATTGTACAATAGAGCATTGACAAATGGTGAACCATTTATTGATCATTGACTTCAGTATATTTTTAGGTCTGCAAGTCCTAGATAGTGTAGTAGCAGTAACTGTGGCCTAAAGATTGAAAAATTGAAAGACAAATATCAAAGATCTTACATATGTGTGTACATATATGTGTATATTTACAAGCATAAACCCCAAAAATATTATGAATAATTGTATGTGTATTAAAAATAAAATGCATATGTAAATACGTATTTTATATAATTTGGACTGTGGGTATATGTATTTCTGATTACAGGCAGAGGTAGCTTATTTTTCATGTATTTCATAATGCTCAGCAGTTGTCTCATATTTTTGGAATAGCTTGGGTTGGCTATCCTGAACTTCCTGCACTGCAATGAACATTGTGTGAGAGAGCAAAAACTCCTTGTACTACTTCAGCTTTTATATATTGCTGTGGGTTGTCATCTTCAGTGTGCACAGGGACAGATATAATGGGAAAGGAAAGATAAGGAAGTAGCATCAAATCCTATACTTCATGTTAGAAAATGGCACTCGTGTCTGCAAAGATCCAGGAAGGTTTTCCTTAGACCTCACAGACTAGTGGAGAAAAGCTTGTGTGCATGAAAGGAAAAACGGGACACTTACATTAGGTTTGGCATTAAATAACAACTAACTGAAATACCACCTGTAAAAGATCACAAAATAAAAACATCCTGGTGCTGCAACAGAATGCAAAAACATTTGTTTAAATGCCTGTAAGATTGCATTTCAGTAAATTAATACATCATAATCAGAGATTTTCACTGAGATTGTACCGAGGGAATGTGTTAGTAATTGGACTGTGAGGTTCATCCTTGCTGACAGTGAAAGTTGTCCAGGTCACGCTAGCTGTTACTGTGAATAAAAAGATATCTATTTTCTGTCAGCCTCTAGTGCCCCAAAAGGAGGTACATTTTCATGCAGTAATCCTGGGACTACAGAGTAAAATGGTCTTGAGCAGACTCCTCCTCAGACGTGCCAGCCTTCCTCCAACGACTACCAAGGGAACCCAAATGGGTGTTTAGACAGGGCACAAGTTGTCTTTAAAGGCTAAAACAGAGGGGTAGGGGAACATCCCTAACCTGGTGAAAGCTGAATTATAAACCCTTTAGGGGAAAACAGGACACAGCTCTGCGCCCTCGGGGGACACAGTGAACCGGTCCCAGGGTCTCCCACACATGTGCTCCAGTCAGCTGCATGAGGGATGTGCTGACTTGAGCTGTCTCCCTGCTGACAGCCCTGGCAGTTGTCAATCTCTGCCAGGTCTCACCCTCCACATTCTGTGCAGGGAAGATCAGTTTATGGTATCTGAACACCTAGTCTGAAGTATATTAATCCATTATGCAGTCTCCTAAGTATTGCTTGCCAGATTCTATGATGGCATCACATATATCACATACAGGCACCTGCTACAGATCAAGCTAGCATTTCTTCTCCTAGTTGAAGACAGAAGCTCACATGCTAGTGAATTATGTAATATTAGTGAATTATGTAATATTGCTACAAAAGTACTTTTGTTTTAATAAAATTACTACAGCTGCATACAATGTTAGGATAATTTTTTGGGTAATATTCCAGATAAATTAACGTTTATTATTAATCATTTGATAGTGGTACACTGTATATAGCTGTACACATAGTTATTGCATTCCTGATAAACTCCATATTTTACCAAGTCATTCCTGATGAACTCTGTATTTTACCATTTTATTCGTATTGGAAAAATAATTAATTGACTTTCTTGACTCTTTCCCATGAGTTTGGTTAGACTTTGTTGGAACTTGAGAGATTATTGAAAATAGGGTGTTTATTTTTACATTTGAGCACAACTTTTACTTCACATTATATTTTTAGCTTTTAAGTGCATTTTTTTTAATAATTCACTTTAGAGAATTAATTAGGTTCTGGACAGGAAATATCTTTACAGTTGCTAAGCATTTCCCCAACAAGTGAAAAAAAAAAAATCCGTTCTGGGTCCATTTAGCTGTCAGTAAATTTTGATGCTGTCACCAGAATAATACTGATATACTTGTGATATTGATATATTTGAAAAATACATGTTCTTTGGACCTTGTGGCTTTTAAAAATACACTTCCCATGATTAGTTAAGTGTTTGCTGTGATGATATGTAAAACAAGTGATGCTATAAAGTACTTTGCTAGGTCCTTTGGGGACCTATGAGGTCTTTTAGCACCAGTGTTTTCTGACTGTGTGCTACTCTTTTCAAAATCAGAAGAAAGCAAGCAGAGCTGCATGTACTAGGAATTACATTACAGCCATGTTCATTGTACTCTTGGAGGCAGAGGTAGAAAAGTGTTGAGGGTAGGAAGGCTCTGCAGCGGGATCTGGACAGGCTGGAGTGATGGGCTGAGGTCAATTGTATGAGGTTTAACAAAGCCAAGTGCCGGGTCATGCACTTTGGTCACAACAACCCCCAGCAATGCTACAGGCTTGGGGAGGAGTGGCTGGAGAGCTGCCTGGCGGAAAAGGATCTGGGGGTGCTGGTGGACAGCAGGCTGAACATGAGCCAGCAGTGTGCCCAGGTGGCCAAGAAGGCCAACGGCATCCTGGCCTGTATCAGAAACGGTGTGACCAGCAGGAGTAGGGAGGTGATTGTGCCCCTGTACTCGGCACTCGTGAGACCACACCTTGAGTACTGTGTCCAGTTTTGGTCACCACAGGACAAGAAGGACATTGGGGTGCTGGAGCGGGTACAGAGAAGGGCAACAAGGCTGGTGAAAGGGCTGGAGAGCATGCCCTATGACGAGCGGCTGAGGGAACTGGGCTTGTTTAGTCTAGAGAAGAGGAGACTGAGAGGAGACCTCATTGCCCTCTACAACTACCTAAAAGGAGGTTGTAGCAAGGCTGGTGTTGGTCTCTTCTCTCAAATTAGTAATGATAGGACGAGGGGAAATGGCCTCAAATTGTGTCAGGGGAGGTTTAGATTAGATATTAGGAAGAAATTCTTCACTGAGAGGGTAGTTAGGCACTGGAATGGACTGCCCAGAGAGGTGGTGGAGTCACCATCCCTGGAGGTGTTTAAAGAACGAATAGATGCAGTGCTTGAGGATATGGTGTAGTGGTTAGAGAGGATATGGTGTAGTGGTGTAGTGGTTAGAGTGATGCTAGGAGAAGGTTGGACTTGATGACCCTGGAAGTCCTTTCCAACCATAACGATTCTGTGATTCTGTGATTCTGTGTTTGGTACATGCAGAGTTAGTTGCTAATTACTTATTTAAAACTCATAATTTGTGCCAGAGAGATTGAAGACTTTGGCTAATAACACATTCCCCAGCAAAGCAAACACGTAAAACGAAGTAAGTATGGTTTGAAGTATATTCAGTACCTTGAGTAGAAATCATGCAGGCATATACTTAGACTTTTAAAAGTGTTTATAACACATTAACTTCAATAGGACATAAACTCATTCATGAAGTAAAAGTATATTTTAGATCAGAATCTTAATTACTCTACGCCTGATTGCATAGATACCTAGTATATTCACTGGGTACATACTGTACCAATTCACACATTACTGCCACATGAATAAAATTATAATGCCAGTTCACAGAAATTTGAGTATTGCTTCTTTTCTGGTGTTAGATAGGAATTTAAAGGGACCAAAAATAATGACCATAAGTCTCATTAGAACTGTTTCTTTTGGTTCATAACATAAGTGACCCATAAGTACAAAAGCAAGCATTCAAAACAAAGTGGTCAGGCTTTCAAGACTAACTATAACAATCCTCAGTGAATGACAAGCATAAAGTCTCATCACATCTAGCTGATGAACAAGAGTAATTAGGATGACCCTTCATCTCCTACTTTAAGCAAGCATCCCTCACCACTCTAATTGATGCCCTTTGTTTATTACTATCACTTATTTTAAGAGCTTTCCCTTAAGTCATTCTGTTGTGGTAGGGGTACAAAAAAAGGCTGAGTGAATTAATCAAAACCTTGCAGATGTTGTTTTCTTTCACTGCAATCATCCAGTCTGAAAAGAGCTAGGGTTTTTTGACAACATAAATCAAAACATAAAAATGACAACAACTCTCTTTCTGAGCTGTTCTAAAAAATTAAACAACCAAAACACAAAGCACTGCTCTGTGCTCGCAATTCCTGCAATTCCTTTCTCACTTCAACAGAGGTCTGTCTGCAGGGGAGCAGGCTAGAATATGCCACCCGTCTGTTCATTCATTAGGTCACAGGCTTATGTGTCCTATGGTTTTGGACTGTGGGCAGACCTTGAAGCTCCTTAGCTGCAGTGTGGAGATGATCTGCTCTGAGAAGCTGAGGCATTTGTGAGAGAGTCCAGGCTTTACAAGTGAGCTCAGGTAACAGCAGTTATGCAGAAGCTTTAAATCCAGAAGACACTAAAAGATGTATTTGCAAAAACTGTATAGATATGCTATCAGCTGCTACAGAAATGGAGTCAGTCAGTTCTGAGACACATTTCCAGATCAGCAGCCAGCATCCTGCACAGTAAACTATTGGGTATTTAAGGATCATTTTGTCCTATGGCTTCATCACAGGCTGAATACTGGTTATATGGGTATTTAGTGTCTACTGGCCTACTCCATATAGGTACAGAACAGACAGCAAGCATAGTCCCAAGTAGCAATTAAAGAGTATTTATATGTTTTTAATTGAATTACAGCCCAATACACAGCTTACAGCCATGACAGCAATCCTGACGGAACAGTCCTTCAACAAAACAAGATACAGCCTGCTAGTTGTCTCATAGGGCTACCTGCTCCCTACGAGCTTGGTAGGGAGATATCCCAATTTATCCTCAATCCTTTTCCCTTTGGGAGGTGGTTCGGACCTCTGCGCTCCAACCGCGACAATGTGCATAGCAGAAGTCAAACAAGACCTCAGCTAAATTTTTCATTCCTAAACCAAAAGAAACACACCAACAAGCAAAATGTCTTAACAGGCTGGTGTCACAAAACCTTCAATTTGTCAGGACAAGACGAATAACAGGAACCAAAGATGCCGTCTTCAGAATGCATACCAAAAAGTTGTCTTTTAAACATGGCTTTATACTCCCTGGTTCATTCAGTTCACATCTTCATTTTCCTAAGCCATACATAAAGATGGGTCTCCTATCCTATTGATTCATTCCATTTCTGTATTAACACTGATTATTGATTGATTATTATTTTAATAGCCTAACCTTGCAGGTGTCTTAACAAAATGTCTAGTACCAAAACAACTCTGGGAGTTGGCCTTCCTACGCTCCAGTATAACAGATAACCTTATTTTTATAGTCTATTCCCTACTCAATACAAAGTAAAATTGCCCTTTCTGGGTAAAAACCTACATGTACTCTCTTACCCACAACTCATTCACTTATGCCATGTAGCAAAACTTCTAATTAACCAGGCCTCTCAGGGGCCTGGTTAACTTATACTTACACAGCTATACTGCTGAAAACCGTAATATGGTCAACAACTCCCTAAAAAGAAAAGGCTTTGCACTTACTGGAATGAAAGAAAAAATGGTTTTGCATGGCTCAGTAAAGATAGCAATAATTGCCATAAGGCTTACTGTAATTTATGCAGAAAAACTTTCTCAATTGCTCATAGTGGACTGTCAGATGTGAGACAGCATGTAAATGGAGCAGATCATAAAAATAATTTCTAGCCTAGGTTCTAAGAACAAAACTCTTGAAACCTTCCTTTATTGCTAAGAAATGTAGTAATAGAGAAAACAATGTGACTGCTAGAAAAGTAACAGAAGTGCATATTGTATACTCTTTTACAGAGCTACAACAAGCTAAATAATACAGTTCTCCAAGATTTATGCACAGCTATATCTTGGTAGGACAAAAGGTTCCTAAATTGCCAGCAGGATATTGGTTTTCTTTCAGTTTAGGAACAATTAAGGTCTTGGTTGAAAGGGTACATCTTCTTCTGTGACCACTGGTGCCTTAAGCCATGAAAATACAGAATAGCTTCTTGTAGTTGTTGGTTACTATACAGCTAAAAGGTAAATAAGCCATTGTTTGTTTGATTTATTTCTGAACAGCAATGAGGATACATTAGGAACATTTGGAAAAGTAAAAATTATACTGAAATTATGTAGTTTTAACTTTGACAGTTATGGTAGATGTTATCCTACAATTTTTGCAAAGAAGAGTAAATACTTGCTGACAGCTAATTGTCTAGCTCCTTTACTGTGCATCTCAGCAGAGTATGGTATATATGATATTGAATACAGCATTTCAAACACTCTTAGCCATTTTTTGTCACCTTCTCAATGCCTGGAAAGCATCCAGCTTTCCAAGACATAGCTCACTCAGGTAATTTTGAACATAGAGAAATACTGAAACATATCCTCCCAAAATGGCTACCTTCTACTCAGCATTTGAAAGGAAGGGTCTTTAACTACTCATATTTATCTATATGCATTAGATGTGGGACTCATCTCCCCTAGTTTTAACAGTATAAAGTCATAAAATATCTAATCTAAACTAGTTGTCTAATACAATCATCTCAGGAGAAAAATGTGCTTTCAGAGAACAGTTCATCCTTCATACTTAGATAGCTTAGATAGCTTCAAACACCCTAACATGGGTTTGAAGTGGAAAGAAAAATATGAAGGAGTAAAGAATGTATTGGTGTGGTGTTCTAATACTTCCTGATACTGATCTGTGATAGTTTTATAGCATCCCTGAACCTTTTTCTTAGCCATGTTGTGGTCTTCTCAGAATCTCATTTCACTCAAAACAAGAGCCTATTTTCTTTGCCTTTGTAGTACAGGTGCATTCACAAATCTGTAAGCTCAGTACCTTCCTTAGGGACTCCTGCTCTTGATATGTCGAAACAGAAAGGTGGTCTGAGCTATTCTGGATGGACTGACTACACAGATTGTAGACACCTGTCATGAGCACCTTGCTGAAATATCTAAACATGGTGAGAAAAAGCAAGTACCTTCAGTTTCCCCAGTTTTTATAATGGCCTGCTAATGAAGGTGAAGAAGACACCGACTGTGAATAAAGGGGGAGAGCTCCACACTGTACACCTGCCAATGACCTGTCTACCTTTTTTTTTTAACCTACATTACTGAGTGACAGTAGACATCCCTCTTTCTTCTTTTCTTAGAAAAATGCATTGCTGCTTCACCTGTTCCTCATCTTGTTTTACTTTACTTATCTTTAGGAATTATGTCTTGGAGGGATTTTCTGTGCTATTCAGATCTTGACTGCTGAAGATCAGTGGCTTTAACATTTGCCTGTCAATGGCAGATGTTTTTGTAATCCCATGTTCCATACTTCAAGTGCTGGACGTTACAGCCTTGACATTTGGCCTAAGATTGAGGATTTGCTATTAGTATTTCCCCAGGAAGCTGACACATGATGGACAGGCTACATAATCCATGCTTGAATACGTTTCTTAGTGAATTGATCTCCATTTCAAATTGATGTGGGCGAAGACACAAATGTAGGAGATCACCATCTATTCCACACCCACACTGTATTTTAAGAAAATGCAACATGCATCGCAGTGTAAGCTATAAAGCATATAAATCTGCAACATGCAGTTTGAAACTTGCTTACAAAATACCATGAATTCTTTCCACATTTCCCTAGCATTTATTTACTTATGCAGGAAGCCTAGAAAAATATTTTGATGTATTGCATGCCATAATTTTTAACATTACTCAAAATGTTTCAAAAGATTTTTAGTGAAAGTTAACCCGCATCAATCATGACCTTGACATGAAAAATTACCTCCAACCTTTAAATAAAAAAGGAGAGGGAGCAAGAACTCTAATACTCCTTTCTGATGCTGAATTGTTGAAAACATTCAAAGTGTTAAGCATTTACTTAGTCTACAGCAAAACTATATAAAAGGAAGCCAATCATTTATTATACGGCAAACGTAATTAAAGATCTTTTATCTTTTCAACTTATAGGATCCCAGAATGTGCACTTTCTATAGTGAGAATTATATTTAGTAACTATTGTATTAGTAACTATAGTAACTCTTTCTACTTCAGATTAACACAGATTCCAGTGAATTCTCTGGGAGCTTTTAAAACTTAGTAAAAATGTGCATTCAGGCTATGACTTTGTACCATATATTACTCCTTCCCCATTGTATTTCCCCAACTGAAGTTGTACCTGTTATCCAAACAAAAGATTATACTAGACTAAGCAGGTTGACCTGCTTTTCTAGTATTCTCCTTATGAAGGAACAAGAAGGAACTACGTGCCAAGACCTGATTGTCTCACAGGATCTGAATACAGAAAACTTTCTATTTGGTAAGCACAAAGAGCATTGCCTCCAGCTCTGTGCCAAAAACCCATTAATGTGCCTAACAAAGATGGCATACATCTTAGAACCTCTCTGAAAAAGTAAACTTCATCAGAAGCCTGAGAGTTAGGTTGTCACATCAAATTCCCTGTATCTGTGGAGAGTTTTGGTCAATCTGATGTCCCTGGGCACAGAATTAAATATGATTCAAATGAGGAAATGCTTCTTTACTCTTATTATGGAAAACTTTAGCCTTGAAATATCTTACCTGTACATTCCTCTAGACTGGATGCTTTATAAAACCTTGTTATTACAAATTCAGCTTATTTTAAAGCCTTGATCTGCAAAGCCTCTTTATATACGGATTTCTGATTTTTTTTGCAACACATCTAAATCATATAATCTAATTTATTCAAAGTTCTGACTGTAATTCTCAGTCTCTTACAGCATTTCAGCAAGTTGTGCAAAATATGGAATTCTACGAAAATATTGCATCTACCTGAGGATATGAAAACTACTTTCTTCTCCGTCTGCCTTGTTATTCTATTCTTGCAGTGGTCATATTCACCTGTAAATACCCTATCACACTTGTAAATCATCTGGCTCTGTATATCACAGGCGGCACTTTTCCTTCTGCTTACAGTGGTAATTTTACATGCTTAACTTGAATTGTTACTGTCGAGTGAACTAGAAGCATTTCAACTGAGCTAGTAATTGACCTAGAAATGGCCAGAATTCTTGAAATAGCTACCTAGGAAAGGAATCAATTTTACTGTTAATTTAAGAAAATTAGTTTCCAGAAAATATGATCAATGATTGCAAATAAGTAAATAAACGTAATCAAAAGCAGATGCAATTAATCAAGGAGTTATTTTCTGTGTTCTCTTCTTACTGCCTGAAACATAAATGTAAATTTAGTATCTGTCAGTTGTAGTTAATGAGAAGCCCAAGACTGAGTTTGTAAATATGAAACTTCAATATAACTAGTAAATTGAACATGTTAAGGTAAAAAACCTTATGAAGGCGAAGAATTGATCTGTACGTACACGTGTTTTGCTGTGCCTTATTTTTTACTAGCAGCTGGTGGCCCAACTCAACAATAACTCCTTCCCAGCATCTTAAAGGACTGGTCAGCCTCACAACTCACTTTTTCAAAGGAAAAAAAAAGACGTGGTACCACTGACACCAGCAGTTCTCAATCACTCTTACAGCTGATGTCCTTTGCTTTAGAGAACTCTAAAGCATTTCATGAGTTTTAGTTTTCTCATTTGTCTGCTTTTGTGGAAGATGCTGAAAGCATCTCCTCTTCTGCCTATTTTCAGTAATTGCCTCATAATGGCATGAAGCATTTCAGGAGAATCTATTGGCCATGTTAGATTATGTCTGACCACTAGACTGATGCTCTGAAGGCTTTAACTCATGGGATCCTGTGCCATAATTTCTCTTCCACTTCATTTACAATATTTCTATTTTTAGCATCAACATGAGACAGACCCAATTATACCTGAAGTTCAGCAGCATATAATAGGTGTCTGAATTTGACTCTTGAGTTATTCTAATCATAATTTTCACAGTTTAACATCATTTACAAAATGCTATTACTGAGCTCAATGTCACGTGCTTAAAACAATGTATTTTCCAGAAAAAAATTACATAAATTACTAAGAAATGCATTATAGTCAAGTACCTGTAATATACTGTTTAGCAAATATAGATTAACACATGAAATTATCTTTTTAGCATCTGTACTCTCCATTAATATTTTTTTTCTGAATGCTGGGAACAATAATCCAGACTGAACTTGCATTTTTTATAGTTGTAGAAATTTGAAAAAGCTGCTGTAAATTTGCATTTTCCTTTTCTAGTTGTATTTTAAGTTAATTTCTATCTGTGTTTCGTTGCAGCTCCATTGGCTTCTGTCCTTCAACAGCAATTCCCAGCCTCCTTGCAGCTGTGCTCCATTTGACTGAGTCTGTAGTGTTACAACTGCAAATGGATGGGGACCTGGAATCCCATTTTTTTTGCTGCCATGTCTTTTCTTGTCAATTATTAGAACAACTTTGAATTGTTACAGCATTACTTGACAAACCCTAACCGTCCGTCTGAGAATCAGTGTCTTAAGTACAGATCTACCAACTTTTACCTGTGATTTCCCAGAGAGAGGTATCTTCATATGTGCAGTGAAGTCTGGTGCCTTTACAAGGTAACTCTGATTATCTGCATACTGGTTGGATTTATTTTATTGTGCATACATAAAACAGCTGTGCAGTGCAAATACAGGTCTCCCAGAAGCCTCTCTGCAAATTTGCAGACACCCAGTAACCCTATAAGGTTGAACGCTACTATGCATACACAGTGGAGCTAGTCAGGCTACTAGATGTCAACAAATCCCAGACGTTCACTGCAGATGTGCTTATCAGTAGGGAGTTATAGGCATTCAACAGGCAAATTCATCTTACCGCATATATTCAGTAGCAAACAAATTCACAATGATGTTATAGCATCATAAGTAAAAATTATTCTGTAAAAATGAATAATATCTTCTCATCCTTTACAGGTAAGTTTTCATCTGGAAGAGCGTATGTCCTAGTCATGTGGTAACTCTGATTAAATAAATAATAATTAAAAAATAAATATTAACAAAAAACCCCCCACAAAAGTACTGATATGTTCAATCACCTTTAGTTGGTCAAGATAATGGGGAACTGGGACAACCTGGAGGAGGTGAAATGGCTCCAGCAAGATACACTTAAGACTTACAGATAGCACATTTTACAATAATGTCCATCCTAAAAATAGTTTTAGCCCAGAGCATTTCAGACAACTTTGAATAGGTGTAACTTTGAAGGACTCAACTGAGCCATATCCAGAACAGAATCTAAAACATCCTTCAAGAGACTAAAATGTCATTGCTTTTTTCAAGTACAGATATGGAAGAGAAATCATCATGAATATTATCCTCACAGAATCTCATAGTAAATTTTGACTTGCGTGTGTGCATATATGTACTGTATACACATATTACATTAATGTCAGTTGTATATCAGTGTTGAGACTTGCTGTGCATATCTTAAAGGAATTTTTTTGTACTGGAAAAGATTTCATAATGTCTAAAATATAAAGAATTGTTTGTGATGAGATTTGGTTATTGTTCCCAGAGCATTATAATTAGTCTTAAATGTTCTAGTCACAATCTTACTGTGGATTTGCATGTGTAACGCCTGGTGATTAAAGCAGGACATGAAGAGCAGAACCAAGCTTTTGCTTTATGGCAGAAGCAATATATGAAACTGTGCCCACTGAAATCACTGAGAGTATTTTATTTTCTTTACTGGGTCAGGATTTTCTGCCATGTCTGGCTAAGTACTGAATAGATTCATTTTCAGGGACTCTATTTCCTCTCCCTTTTCTCCTGGTTACGTAAAATAAAGTATTTTCAAGAAAAAATATTAAAAGATAACTAACCCAAATAAATGCATCATTTCAATATCCTACTTCTCCCTGGCATAGAATCACAAAATCATAGAATTGTTTTGGTTGGAAGAGACCATTAAGATCATCAAGTCTAACTGTTAACCCAACACTGACAGGTCACCATTAAACCATGTCCTTAAACACTACATCTATGTCTTTTAAATACCTCCAGGAATGGTGACTCCACCACTTCCCTGGGCAGCCTGTTCCAGTGCTTGACAACCCTTCCAGGGAAGAAATTTGTCCTAAATTCGTAGGAAAATTCTCATAGAAGGAGATCAGGTTAGTCAAGCAGGACCTGCCTTTCATAAACCCATGCTGACTAGGCCTGATCACCTGATTGTCTTGCATGTGCCACGTGATGGCACTCAAGATGATTGGTTCCATAACCTTCCCCGGCACCAAGGTCAGACTAACAAGCCTGTAGTTACCTGGATCCTTCTTCCTGTAGATGGGCATCACAGTTGCTAACCTCCAATCAACTGGGACCTCCCCTGGTTAGCCAGGACTGCTGATAAATTATGGAAGGTGGCTTGGTGAGGACTTACACCAGCTCCCTCATTAACCTTGGGTGTATCACATCTGGCCCCATAGACTTGTGTTTGTCTTATCAGTGTAGTGGGTCATTTCCTCTTGGATTATGGGGACGTTGTTCTGCTCCCCGTCCCTGCCCTCCAGCTCATAGGCTGGGCACTCAGAGGGCAACTAGTCTTTCTATTAAAGACTCAGGCAAGGAAGGCATTCAATACCTCAGCCTTTTCCTCATCCTTCGTCACTATGTTTCCTGCTGCATCCAATAGGGTATAGAGATTTTCTTTAGCTCTCCTCTTCATACTGATGTATTTATAGAAACATTTTTAATTGTCTTTTATGGCAGTAGCCAGATTAAGTTCTAGTTGGGCTTTGGCCTTTCTAATTGTCTCCCTGCGTAGCCTCACAAAATCTTTGTAGTCTTTCTCAGTGGACTGCCTTCTTCCATAGGCCATAGACTTTCCTTTTCTTCCTGAGTTCCAGCCAAAGCTCTCTGTTTATCCACCCCAGCTTTCTCCCCCGCCAGCTTGTCTTATGGTGCAATGGGACAGCTTGCTCTTGTGCCTTAAAGATTTCCTTATTGAAGAACATCCATTCTTCTTGACTCCTTTGCCCTTAAGGACTGCCTCCCAAGGGACTCTGTCAACCAGTCTTCTAAATAGGTTAAAGTCTGATACCTGGAAGTCCAAGGTGGCAGTTCTACTGACTCCCCTCCTTACTTCCCCAAGAACTGAAAACTGTACCATTTCATGATCACTATAACCAAGACAGCTTCCAACCTTCACATCACCCACAAGTCCTTTCCTGTTTGTGAACAACAGGTCTAGCAGAGAGCCATCCCTTGTTGGCTCAGTCACCAGCTGTGTCAGGAAGTTATCTTTCACATGCTCCAGGCACTTCCTAGACTGTTTCCTCTCTGCTGTACAGTATTTCCAGCGGATACCTCCTAAGTTAAGTCCCCCACAAGAGTAGTTGGTAGTGGTTGTGAGACTTCTCCCAGTTGCTTATGGAATATTTCATCTGCCTCTTCATCCTGGGTAGGTGATCTACAACAGAATTCCACCATGATATCTGCCTTGTTGGCCTTCCCTCTGATTCTGGTCCATAAACACTGAACCCTGGCATCACCATCATTATGCTCAGGGCATAAAAGGAGAAAGAAAGGGTTTATACTCCTACTGTAGTTTTTATTCTAAATCCAATGTAAATACAGAAATAAATGTAAATCCATTGGCTTTTTGTGCTGTGAATTTAACAACATTTTTAATATTGATTCAGCTATATGCCGGAAATTGTCCTTCATTAAAAAATCCCTAAGTAGTTGAGGAAGGGGTTAAGGTGATGTCTTTGTGTCTGCTAGTTTAAACCCCGCTTGTATACATCCAGGTGAAATCCAGGAGTGGGCAAAGTGACGTAAACCATGTCCTTCTTTGATCTCTAAGATTTTATGACACGAATGCCTTTATGCTTGCAACTCCATAGTTACATTTCAATTGAGTTCTCCCTCACTGTGTCGCTGTCTTAAGTATTTTTCACTTTTCTAATGTCAATAGCTCTTCTGTTGAGAGGACTCAACAGGAAGTGGATGCAGGGAGTATGAGCTCTGATGAGATCCTTTAATCCACCCCTAATCCCACTCAATTAAAACTCCATTGATGACAGAAAAATCATTAAGTACTGAAGAACAGGAAAATGAGCGAAAACAACCCTGCATGAGAAATTAGATGCACAGCTTTTAACAGGGCTGTCCTGCTCCTTCCCCAGCACACCTCCTTTCTGTGCCATCCCTGGCAAGCCAAGCTCTTAACTCTTACGGCTGACCAGGACAAATGTGTAATCTAGCTAGCAATTTAAGTGATGAGCTCTCAGTGCTCAGGGAGGGTTATGCACAGAATACCTAACTTCACACATGCCGCTGCTGGGTGAGTTGGAGGGATCAAGAGACTTATGTGAAGGGTCCACTCAGTGACTGCTCTCTTCTATAAACACTTAACACTAGTAAACTGTGCATCCCTGTTCTGCCTATGCACTGCTGATTACCTGTGTATTTCTCTAATTAATTTCCAGAGAGGCAGTTTGCAGAGACAGGAGAAAAACTACAAGTAAAAATAAGTTTTACATCTTTCTAACGTAAAACACAGAGGATATTTATTCAATATTTTTACATTTAGCACGTCTATTTTTCTGTTTTACAGCTTTTTCAATGATGTGGGGGAAAAAATGAAGCCAAGAAAGCAATATTTCATGTTATCTCTCCCATTTGCATGCCCTTCTCCTCTGACACACTCAAGTGGTTTTTAGGTCGGGAAATAGGAGGTATAGTTGAGGATGTACAGAGAGCTAAGGAGCAGCAGGTCTGCATGGTATTTTCTACCAGGAAACCTGAGAACCATATGCTGTAAATGTTGAGTACAGTTAATGTAGCTTGAAGCAGCATTAAATCCATTTACACTGCATGAGACCCCTCTTCCCAGAGTGCACACATGGGTCATGAAGCCAAAATCAGTACAGCAACCAGCTGGACTTTGTTGACAGTTCTGGTGGCAGCCAGAGGAAAGCCTTTGGAAAAAGTCTTTTTGCATGCTTATGCCGAGGATCTATAGCATCGCAGTCTTGATTTCTCATGGATTTCCAGTCTTTAATTTCTTTCTTTCTTGGCCTGAAATGGCCATAGGGCCATTGGAACTTCAGATAATCTCACAGACATCAGGAGGGCATGAGGTAATGTATAGGAACTTAACATCCAAATAACTGTAGACTTCTTGGACTCATTTTGTCCCCACTGTGTGATTTTACACTGGAAGGGAATATGTAGATTTTCATCTTTCTCCATCAGTAACTTTGAAAACAAATGGCTTTGTGCTTTTCCAGACAATCTGTGTGCACCTATAAACTGAAATACAGCTCATAAACATTAACCACGTTGAAACAATACACCTACTGTTCACAATCACATTATAAACAACTTAGATGTGAGACACAATTTGTAGACATCTGTAATGTCACTGCACAGGGAAACCCAACCTCCACACCTAAAACACAGAGTAATTATCAGCGCATACATATTTTGCCCTGCACATAAGCTTTTGACCAACATATATATCATCCATATGACATTGTTCTTAATAAGTACTTCTTCATCAAATAGTGTTGGTATTTAACCTCTGACCACTTTTACACTCCTGAGTCTCCTCCCTATTTCTCTGGTACACATTCAGTGCTGTCTACTTCAAACTGCAGATTGCCAGAACTTTTTTGCTACATGCTTAAGTGCTTGTTCAACGCTTTGTATTCTAATTCCTGTTTAGTGCCCCTAGGCATTGCAGTAGAAATAATAACTCATGGGTCCTGACCCTTCAGATACTTTCTAGTACAAGTAATACCCACTAAGGCTGGTAAGCACGTCCAAGAGCAGGCTGATGATTTGTGCAACTGGCAAAGAGAGGCTCAAGAGATTCTTTAGAGGTTTCACTTGATAAACTCGAGCATGTTGTCATGCTTGTATTCCCTGCCATTTATTTTGATATAACAAAAAGCTTTTGAAAGATAGGCAGTTTCCAAGGATTGAAGTGCCTTGCAACTTGCCTGTAGATCTCCTCGGACACCTCAGAGTTGTCCTGCTTAATCCATGGCCACCAGAACCATGGTAGGCTCCAAGGCATCAGCTTCAGCTGCAAAAGTACAGGATCTGCAAATCTTCCACAACTCCTCTGAGTTCTATTCATCGAAATATACTATGATCAACGCTCAGTGGATCCGGTGCCAGAGATAATTTTAGAGGGGACTTGGCTAGTTTCTTCTGTCTCCTTTTTTGCACTATTTTGATACAGGTAATGTAAGGTCAGAGTCAAGACCTTGTGGAACAATTTTTCTATCATACTACACTGCAGACTTGTTTTTAGCACTTAGTGCTGTTGCAGAGCAGTCCACTAGCAGACACTCTCTTTCAGTTTATTTTGTGTATAGTGAATTTTAAAAAAGAGATATCTCTGCTGGGTTTTTGCAGGAGAAAAGACTACATAGTTTGATTAGCCTTATGAATAATATTCAAGACTCTAAGTGATTTATTTTTTAAGCCAGACAGTGAATTCAGTTACATAGTCCTTCTCAGGAGTCAGAGGACACACCTTGGGAACATGACACTCAAATGGGTGCCTGAGGTCTTGGTCCCTTTAGCATCTGTACTACAGATATCCTGGTTCCTCACCTCTCAGTTTTCCCATCTGTTAGATAGGGATAAGGTTCCTGATCAGTTGTATGAAGATACTGAGGTCTATGGGTAGTGAGACTACTATAACCAGATAAGTTGTGGGTAAGACTTCACCCTAGAGTTTCCCATTAACCATTTGCATATTGGCATGAGTCTAAGTACTGTCAACATCTAAAATACCCACAAGTCTAGCTTTTCAATAAGTACAAATCTAAATACTCTTCTAGATTAAGCCTAGATCTCTAGAAAGAGATGTGTTCTTGTATGTGATATCTGCTGTTCCTGGACACCAGGATCCATTCACTGATTATAGCTCCTTTACACTGCGTTCCTCTAGGAACATGAGTTACAAACAATACAACCACATATGCTATTTTGCAGCCATGCATAAGGATTTTAAATCTCTCAGCAGCACTAAGGAAAACAGTCCAAGCAGTAGGCTCCTCAATATCTTTGCCGTACGTCATGTGTATGAAATGAGATGTTCAATATTTTGCCCTGGGGAGCAGTCCAGGAGTGTCTGGAGAATGGGAGACCCACAGTCTGTGCCTGCTTGGGGTCTACCAAGGATGCCACCACCGCTGCCCAGAGTCGTGCCTCAGCAAGATGAAAACAAGACTCTGCAGGTTTTCTGTTCTCCCCTCTTCACTTCACAAGCCTGCACAGAGAAAGCATTGGGTCTAATTAGGCAGCTTTCCCCACCAGCTATTGCAGTTGAGGAAAAAGGGATTTCAAAGTGCTTGACCAGGCATGCAGTACGAGCCTCTATCTAGCCCTGTGTAATACAGGGTAACAGGTTAGCATCTTCCTCCCAAATTATTTTTTTTAATGTACGGTTTTTCCAGAGTCAGTGTTTGTAGCATCAGGCATTTGTGTTCAGTCCAAGCTGGAAAAACACCTACAAAATTGCTTGACTGTGGGAAATGGGAGTCAAGGGAGAAGAGGTGTGTACTTGTGAGACAAGTACTATGGTAAATTAGTAGGCTGTAGGAAAGCCAGAATAAAAGTCAGAAAAATAAAATATTCATCTGAAAGTCAAAGCTCAGGTCCTGTTTGGTGTCTTCATGGAACAAAACAGTGCCTATTTCAGAGACAGTTCATCTAGCACGTTTGATTCTATATTTGCTGAGCTAAGGAAGACAAAGCACTAGTAGCTAATGTGCAGGATAATGGCAGACTGCCGAAGTCCCAGGTACTTTTTTCCTTGTCACTGTAGATATAAGACTAGAAGTGATCTGGACAAAAATTGTGAGATACTACCATTCACACTCAGTGAATTTAAAATGGTTTAAACCATTCCTAAAATACACTCACTTGATGAGAATAGAAATCCTGGGTTACTTTTGCCTATGTTTTGTTCTCATTTCATGCAATGTTAGCACTGCAAGTCTCACAGGCACAGTACTCACCAAGCAGTAAGAAAGTGAAACTGTAGCCTTGATCTAGCACTGACATCACAAGTGAGATATATTCCTTTATACACACCTGGTTTCAAAACCTTTTTTAATTCAAGTGAAATACGGGACCGCAACACTGTTCTACTCGTATTTGCTGATTTCCACTAGTTTGAAGAATTTGTCTTGTGAAATTGAACTTGAGGATAAAGTAGAAGCCTTGGAGAAAGGTTCAACTCAAAATACTGGCAAATACCTTGTTTCTTCATTTCTACTTGATGAAAAATAAATTCCATGGAAAACATGAACATTTTTAAGACCTTACATAGAAAAAATTGTATTGCTGAAATTCAAGAGATCATTGACAAATGTCACCAGTTCATGTAGAAACATCTACAGCAGAGTTTCTTAGAGACTGCTAGATAGTTTTCATGCAGATTCCCAGCTGAAAGTTTTACATATATAAAAAAATCACCAAAAATATGACTTTGCATAAATAATTTTGAAAATATTCAGTTTGGTTTGACTTGAAATATCAGGGATTGGTGATGTAAAAACAAAATACATCAATGGGCTTTGGATATTCTCTTTGTATACTAATTTAGAAAACTCACATTCTTCTGAGAAAACTAATTCAAGTCAAAACTTTCTTGTCAAAAAAGACACATTTTTAAAAAGTAATCTCTTAGAAAATAGATTATTTTCTGGAAAAATAATTATATTTTCTATGAATTGGATTTTAATAGTGTCCAGCTAGTAGGGAAAGAAATTACAAGCATCTTGCCAATATGTAGTCAGGTACAAAAAATAGGGGGGGTGGGGAATCACAAAACTATATATATATAAAACCACATTCTTTAAACAAAGAATAGCTGCATTATTTGTTCTTATGGATTTTTGCAGCTTGCCTCTTTACGAGTTGTTGAATGACAACTTAATTTGCAAGTGGGAGAGCAAAGAGTATAATGTGATAATTTATCTCCAAACGAAGATAGAGCAGTAGCATACGTAAAATGAATCAGCCTCCTTCGCAGACTGACTTTACAAGTCTGCCAGTAAAAAGTATTTTAGTATTTTTAAAAAACAGTTGTAGCCAGCTGAAATTAATTTTTTGTCCTCTTAACAGCATTTTTAGATGGGAAACTTTTGTACCACTTGACACTTGATAGGGCAGTATATGGGTGTGTTTAAGTTTGAGAGGAAAAGGAGGTATTTTAATATGCAAGTCTAACGGTGCTATTGGGTTTTTAAGAATCAGAACGATCTATATTTCTTCTTAAAGTGAGCCTACATATTGTGGTATTCAGAAACATGTTGTGTCTTGTTAAATTTTTCCAGTAATATAGAACAAGAACACAGTGGCTTCAGTGAATCAAACTAAAATGAGTGATTAAGTACCTGATTTAATACTGTGCATTAATTCTAGTTCAGATGGTCTTTGCTTTGTTGTATAATACAATTGCATGCAAGAATACATCATTTGCATGCTACAGCAAGGTGCATTATGAAAATAATCTTAAATTTTCAAGACTTGAGAGGAACAATTGTTAGGATATAATGTCCGTACATCAAAGACAAGCCTCTAGTGAGTGTGCTACTTAATTGTTCTTTAAGAGCATGTACCTCATTACCTTCGCAATTCTTCCTTTTTTCCTAAAATCCAATCACACTGGCATCCCTTCAGGTTTCTAGAGGCTTAGCCAGTACTGCTCCTCCTGCAAACTGGCAGTAACCTCTTACTTAGCAAGTTTTAAATTTTTCTGCATCTATCTCAGAACTACAGGTATACTGTATCACATCCTTCCAAAGGATTCAGAGGTAAAAAGAGAATTTCATTCTATGTTATTCCTTTAAAGTACTGTAGATCAACCCATCTCTCTGCTGGGTCTTGCTATCTCCATTCAAGCAATTATTCCACCTCTGCAGGCTTTTATCTTGGCTGCTAGTTGTTCATTGCTCCATCTGAAATGCACAGCTGGCTTTGGAAGCATGGCAAACAGTTCAGAGGTAAACACACAGTGTATTAATTATACTGGGTATAATTAAAACAAGAATGGTCAATTAAGAAGATAGCTGATGTGGACTTTTTGAGAGTCGTGTGGCCATCTCACCACGTGGAGTCTGTCTCATGTCTATGATTCTCCTTCCTGTGATCCTGCTGCTGCTGCACACGGCTAATATGAGCAAAGCATAACAGCAAACACAGTAGCCATCAAGAAGAGTTTCAGCATTGTTGAAAGGAGCCTTATCTGTGTTTTTTCTAAGCCATCTAAGGCCCTTTTACTGTGGATCTCTTTTAAGCTGTATTTTGCCTTTCCCTGTGCTGAAAAAGCTAATACATCAAAGCCTCTTTTCATTGAAAGAGTGGAAGAGTTCCTCCTGAATCTAGAGGGTACCTTCAGTGTGACCAGGAGCAGTCATTCAGCTTGGTAGAAACTGCTGTGCTCCACCTGCCACCTCAGCATCACCCTTGAGATCTTTCTCAAGATGTCACAGAAAGGCATATGCATTGGGTTATTAAGATGAGAAGAAGAAGGGCCTCACTGACACATGAGTGCACAGAAAAATAGATTAGTACGTGTGTGCCTGTCTCCATGTGCAGGCAAAAAGCCTCAGTGAGTGCCAGTGATGGCTATGGTGACCAGCTGAGTGCAAAGCAGTGCATAATGGTACAAGCTGGAAATAACAGACAGTAATGGGTTGTAGGTAAACACTGAAGAAAGTATTGCAAATAAAGATGTAGGAGTGACTACAGGTGTATATCGTTTGATGTTTATTAGGCTGTGTAAATCTTAACTACTCAGTAAGTCTTATTTAGAGTAGTATTGAGGAAACTAACAGATCAGGAAGAAATTAATGTTCATCACAACTTTTCTTCCTCTGCGTCTGACCACCCCACTCTCCTCTTGATAAAGGCATATTGTAAGAGCATTACAGAAAGGAGAACAAATCTGCGTTCACAGAAACGTATGTCTTGTCACACTAGGGCAGAGTATTGCTTCATGCTCCCCAGTGATCTGCTTCTTATAAATGCAAGGATGTTGACACAAAACCAGTGATGACCTAGTTCAAGTGTGGTCTGTATTATAATAGAGACAATAATCTATGCTGTAGTGAACGGAGATTTATGTCTCATTGAGACAGTGAATTCCCTTTCCCAGAGATGCTTTGCGGCTGCTAGGACTGCCGGGAACGGCTGAGAAGTGCCTGGATTCTTCTAGAATCTGAAGATAACGGACACTATAAAAGCAGAAGAAAGCCCCGCCTCTCTCTCTTTTCCGTCTGCGCCACCACGGAGAGAGAGCAAGCCCCTTCCTCCCTGGGAGTTGGCCCAGGACCAGGCCAATAGCTGGGAGTTGGCAGCGATTCCACCGTCTGATATATATGGAGAATCTTGACGAACTGCTCCTACCTGCGTAGCAAGCCGTGAGTCCAATTCTCTAACCCCCATTTCCCCCCCCAACATAGTCACGAGCCGAGAACAAGAAGCTTGTACAGGGGGGGTACGAGG
>VZZY01017122.1:333167-431300 GCA_013400335.1 Eurystomus gularis | reverse complement strand
ATTTACATACACTCACAACATATCCATATAGCGATAGGGACCTTTCTCTCTAATAAGACCCTTATTTCTACCCCTCAAACTCTTGGTTTTCCTATTCCTTTCCTGGGTGTGAACTCTCTAGTGGTTATTAAATGTTAAGAGATCTTTTTGATTAAATAGTTAAGATATAGACTAAGATATAGACTTCATAGGCTGTGATAACGGTATTGCAATATTTGGATAAGGCATAGATTGTAAGATATAAGAGTACTTCATAGAATAGGTTTTGACTTAGTATTAATAAACATATATTTTCATAAGGAGGTGTGTCTGATTCCTGCAATTGGTTGTGGATTTGGAGAGAAGTGCCTCGCCCTTGATTCCATTTGGGGAGTGGCCTGGGGCCCTGGTGGGCGGGACCACATCCCTTGTGGGCGGACCTGTGATCCCTTGTGGGCAGATCCGTGACCCCGTGTGGGCGGATCGCGACATATGCTGACCCTCACAGATCAACAACTTAAGCTCTGAATCATGAAGCTTCATTACCTTTGTAACTCTTTGGTAGTAAGGCTACAAAACTTAAAATGTTGTTCCCATTTGTATGGACACCTAATCCTTTTTTAATCCTCCCGAAAGGCTTACTTCAGCAGTTTCCATAGCAATGACTCCACCACTGGTTGGTTACACGTTTCATAAAAGTGGTTCGTCTTCTGCATGAGTTTGCCGACATTGGTGCTTGCCAATTTACAAATCAGAGGAGGAAGGACTCTCATTTGTGGAGATCTCCAGGTCCTACTCTGTTCAATTGGAGCTATGGGGTGCTCAGGCTATCTGTAAAGCAGTCCCTAAGTGGAATGTCCATTGCTTGATAAAATATTAAAAGCCTGTAATTAGTGCATAAATAGTAGGAAATGCTACAGTTCCTGCAATCAAACAAGGTAAGCTTTTAGAATCTATCCATAGCTATGCATAGCTAGACATCCTTAGATGTTTCTTGCACTTTCTCTTTATGTATCTATGTTTGTGTAATGACAGTTCTTAAAGAAATAATATCTAGCAATGGATACTATTGAGTCTATTTCATGGAAGCAGCTATGTCCCTGTAAAGAAGCAGCCAATTTGGCTAATAGAAAACTATCTCATTAGCTTGTTTTCAGTTCTTCTTACTTGAGAAACTTCCTTTGTTCTCATCACTGTGACTTTGAAATGAGACTAAAGGGAAAGAAGCTGTCTGGCACAGAAACTTCTCTTACACACTACTCCAAGTCTTCACAGCAGAATTTTTAAAGAAGACTACATGCTTAGGATTCAACAGTGTAGTTGAGTGGTTTCCTATGGATGCCAGGTGTACAAAATACCATAAATTTAGAGATCATATCTTAAAAATGCTTAAGTCCCAAAACTCATCAAAATTATGTGATGGATTTTTCATTAAGTAGTCTTTTTGTAAAAGGTATCCCACATGCCTCTTGCCAAGTTGAACCTTATTTCACCATTTTTTAGCCTCTTGAGGTTCCATTATATAATCATCTGCACTGGTATTCAACATGTCTCCTAATTTAATAAAACCTGCAAATTCAATCAGCAGGCTACGTTTTTGCTCCCACATCTCTAATAAAAATGTTATATGAGTCTATATCTCACAAAGATCCTTGTATCATGCTTCTTGTAACCTCCTACACTGTTATCTTTCATAATGTCTCAGAAAAAGGCTACATGATTCTCTCTACAGTATATGGAAAACAGGGCTGGAGATGCATATGAGTAAATACCTTAATTGACCTAGAAAGGGAAGAAATAAAAGAGCTAGAACTGATTTCCCTCTTTTTCTGGCTGCTATAAATAAGCCTGTTCTTATCTATGTGTATTTTCCAGTCCTCGTTTTCCTGTGCTCAGTTTCCAGTAAACTCACTGGAGATTCTTTAGAATCTGTCTTTTGTTTCTCTCATGTTTATATATTAATCTTTTTACACTACAAAGAGAAATACCTGCAATTCCAACAACAGCAACCATGAAAGCATATTGTAAAGCAACTATAGTAAGCATAAATGACCACATTCTAATCCAGTTATATTAATGAGCAAGACTCCCTTTTAGCTCAGTATACTACCTAGACACTTTAGCAAGAGAATAAATGGTGTGAAGTTTCCTCTTGGTTCCTGTGAGCTTCTATGAGAATAAGTGCACGACACCTAGCAATAGAGAATAATGCCAGAGAGAACTAGCAGCACCTCAAACGTCTCATTTGAAGAATGCCTGCTGAAGGCAGGGAATAGGTTCCATCTCCTGTGGCAAAACTCCTGGGAATTGAATGGCCTAGGCTAAAGCTGCCCTCCTTCTCTGACAGAGTCTTTAAGCAAAACCGAAGGTAATATGGCCTGCCTCTCCAAGGACACAGCAGTCCCTCTGGGAGCCAGGGATCTGACTGGTGGAAGAAAGTCATACCCCAGCAGGGGTGTCTGCATCCTCTCTCCTAACCCGTAAGTTAAAATCCATCAGTCATTTTAAATGTGTCATACACAGAGCTCTAGCCTACAGCGTTTGAATAAACAGTATGATACTGGTTTTGTACTATTTTTCTTTCATCTACTAAATAGTTTCTCTGATGCACTCCAATACTACAGTAATGGGCTCTGGTTAATAACTGGAACTGAAAGAGTTAGTCTTTAACTGTGTTGCAGTGTTTGTCCTTACAATACTGCAGCACCACTGCATTTTACAGCAAAACATGAGAAAAAAAGTGGTAATGAACAAATATGGTTGCATCATGTTGGGAAACAATAGGCTAAATGCCAATCTTCCAGCATTTCTAAGTTATATCCTTGTGTTTATACTATTAGTTCAACCAACGCTACTCTGCTTCATACTAAAATAATAACAAGAACAGAACCATTTTCTCAGCCTGACTGCTGGAAAAGGAAAATGACATTGCATGTAGAACTGCAGGAAATTATGTTGACTGATAACAAATATAATTATTTCCAAATTATTATGATTGTGTCACAATCATTCCAGGAATGCAAAAGATTTTTTTTTCCTCACTCCTCCCTTTCCCCCTTACAGTACAACTCCTTATCTTCCCTCTTTGTTCCTACCTTCTGCAGCAGTTGCAACACTGGCACTGTGCCCCAGCACATGAAAGCTATAGTATTGCAGATAATCAGAGTTTTTGCATGGAATAAGATGGATGCAGAAACATTCTGTTTAACAAAGGTCCTCCTTTATCTTTGCCCAGTCTTCTTTCCCCTGCTCTTCGAAGCTTCAGTTGGGTATCAAACAGAAAAAAAAATTTCAGATGTCACTGTAAAAAGGTTTGTTATTTGAGACTGAGGTGTTAGCCGGTAAGAAGAAAACGTTCATGAAATGGGTTCTAAGAGGAACAAAGTAGAATAAGGAACAATGATTGGAGAAAGCCCCAAAATTGGTGAGATATTGGAGAGATTATAGTTGATGAGGTACATTATAGAGCAACTGAAGAGAAAGGAGATGGATTGTGAAAATTAGACCTAAGTGAGGAGAAAAGTACTGAAGAAAGTACTAAATTAGAATTGATTGACAACAGCCCATTAAATAATATTGGAACAGGTTAGCTGAAATGGAGGAATCATTCTGCTGCTGAATTCTGGTTTTGCATGAATTAAACCATGGGAAACCATTTGGATAGGAAGCTAGCATCACCTGAGACTATTCCAGCTGTGTCAGTGGGGAAAAAAAGGTAGCATCTTCAGTTGTTAAAACTCTCAGGCTACAGTACAGAAAATCCCCAGCCCACTGTATTCAAACGAGCTTTCAGCAGCACCCGGACTAGCTACTGGAACCTAGGAAATACCCAAAGGTGAAGAAATATCCAAAAAGCATTGCTAAGCTTTTGATACATTCATCTGCAGTGACTAAGCTGCAATAGATAGGACAGGTTTACAGAGAATCATTACAGAGTACGTAAAAACAAAGCATGACTTCTGTACGGAAAAGATCATTAGTCAGTAGCAGAGGCCAATGTCCCATGACATGACAATTCTAGTAGTCCCTAGCCACCCTTTTGTTGGGCTACGAGCCATAGGAGCTGCAGGATGGGAGGCAAATTTGTTTGTTCAACTGCTGTGCTGCAGAAGGCTGGCAGTGAGCTGCTGGCACTGCAGGTCAGTCACTCAGAGCCGT
The DNA here is from genome assembly GCA_013400335.1 of Eurystomus gularis. Classification (NCBI taxonomy): domain Eukaryota; kingdom Metazoa; phylum Chordata; class Aves; order Coraciiformes; family Coraciidae; genus Eurystomus; species Eurystomus gularis. The sequence goes on along the minus strand of VZZY01017122.1, from coordinate 427,163 downwards.
GAAAAGTCTTTCTGAAAAAGGCAGTCATGACTGTCTGCCTCACACAATGTAACCAGTCACATCTCATCAGACATGTCTAATGTCCTAATGATGTCTGCAGCTCTTACTGACTGTGCACAAGTGAAAAGACTGTTTCAGAAAAGGAGACTTTGTCCCAAGCACTAGCTCTGGACTGAGCCTACTTCAACAGGGTTTAAACAAACTCAAGTTAATAGTAGCAGACAACTGCTGTTTTGAAGAAGGCTGCGTTTCTTCAAGGCACTTGAGTGTCATGTCTATGTCTTTTCTTTGACTGCCAGGATCTGGAAGCCCTAGATCACGGCAGCAGTTCCTAATCAGGCTTTTCAATCTGGTGAATCTCTGGTTGAGCTAATCCTGCAAAAGGAGGGTTTCAGACAAAGCACAAGGCACAAGTCCAACTCCTGTTTCTTTGAGACCCTGTTCTCTGTGGGAAAATTGCAAATTTCTTAATTTGCCTAGAATATAAATGTGCTTTGTAATAGCTAGCTCAGAAGGCTATGCCCTACAAAACTCCCATGTCTTACCCTTCAGACTGCCATATGGAAGGGAAGCAACCACTGTCTGATCCTCCCTTTCAGACACAGAAACCAGTGGAATAATGCAGACATCTGTATAACTTTATTGTATGAATCCATGAGGGTCTGCCCATGCTTCACATCCATTCCTCCACTTATAATGATTCAGCTCCAAATGTCCTGGCAACCTCCTGCTTTTGCTATCTTCATAAAGATACATGGCAAATCTACATTTTTCTCCCCTGCCTTGATAACAGAGCAAAGCTTGCAGTATTGTCCCCAATTTACCCTGCTGCTTTGAGCCCTTAGAGTACATTTTAGAATGTAAATATCTGGCAACATATGAGACAAACATGGGATCTCCAGTATGTATAAGTTATTAGAAGTTAAAGAATACAAAACGTTCTGAACCAAGCATAGCATTTAGCTCCAAAAAGTGATGCATTGAAGCTATCATAGCTGCAACCTGCCAGATAAGAAATTATCACAGGGTCTTATATAGGGAAACTGCTTGTAAGCAACATTAAAGGAACTGGGTCACTAACTCTTCAGATAACAATGTCTTAAAATAGTGGAAGTGGAAAAGAAGAAATCTGAGACATCCAAAATCTGGAGGCTTATCTTGGTATATAAACTACTGTTACTAGCTACCTATTAAGCCAGTTAATGCTTAATTTCACTAACCTTGAGTGAAGGCCTGAGTAAGAGGTACAATCAGACAATAAACCCAAAGGAAGAGATAAGGAAAAATGTAAAAAGATTATCATGGAGAAAGGCTAGTAGGGGATATTGTCTGCTGAAAAAAGTTTATACCCTTAATAGGGAGAAGCAGACATAAAAGAAAGGGTACCAGAACACACTAAATACAAGAGATCTGAGCTTTACAAACGATATTATGCAAAAGAACTCATTAATATGTATTTAAGTATAAATATATACATACACATATAAGCATTTTGCAGAGATATGAGAAGTTTTATAACTTGAATCACATTCTAATCATACTTTCCTTTTCTGAAATCTGCTTGCTTTGATGTTGGCAATGGGTTTATATTTGTGTTCTGTCCATTTATCTACACTGCGTTAGACCATGTTAGATATATATTGCATTACAGCCAAGGCTTTGATACATAGGAATATTTCCTTTTAAAAGTTATTACCATTCCTGTTTACTTATCAGGAACATCATCACAGCTACCTGCCTCTAAGAGATCAGATTTATGCAAACCATCTTTATGCTTTATATTGATGTCCCAGGCAATTCAAAAGGGTTAAAGTGGGACATCTGCCTATAGGCACCTGGTGACAGCTTGTTGGAAAGAGCAAAGAACATAAAGAAACATTGTTCTAGACCCCATCAGAAGAGCCAAGTACAGGAGTGGGAAGAGTCAGGTCCAGGGTCCATTTCACAGCTTTCCTTTCCATAGGCTGCCTTTCAATGAGCAGGCCTCCGGGGCTGCATTGCTGGCTAGTAATGAAAGCCCTGGGCTACTGCAGGAAGTTTTGATGGATCAGCCTTCTCTAGCTCCATCAGTTTCTAGGCTCTTTTCAGGAAGCTTCAGGCTAGTATTTCCTACTGCTTAGATATATGTAAAGACTTAAGGATTCCCTTGGTTAGTTTAAAACAGTAGGTATTTGGAGTTTACTGTCATTTACAGTATCTGAATTTGGCCCTAACTGATCAATCCCCAAAATGCAGAGAGAGTACAGAAGAAAAGCGATAAAATAGCGGACACTTTCTTTGTCCAAATTCCATCAGTCATTGCCCAGGTGGTGAGATCAGAGAGCAGAAAGATCAAAAGGGCTGAAGGACCACTCCGTTATATTTCCATTTGTGCACACTGACATTTGTGCAGCAGGCATCTGGGAGTGCCGTGCAGACAGGTTATAAGAAACCACTTCTGTTATTATATTGCACAAAACCAGAGCCATATGTGCATATCAGGGCATTATAAATAATGCATCCTTTGAATCTTGTTACCAAAACAAACAGGGCATTGTTAAAACACCCTGCCAGCATCTATCTCTTGTTTCCACTAAAAATATTCCTTGGACTTTCAAGTTGCAACTGTCAGCCTCATAAAGCAAAAGGCGAAGACCTCAGACAACTTGTTAAGGACAAAACTTTAGTGGAAACTTCAGGATAAAACATGCTTTAAAACCTCACCTGTTCAAATCATCTTTTTCTTGTACTCCAGTGTGTTTTACTATTAGCCTACTGGCTAATAATAACTTCCTGTGCACTTATTGAAAGATGGATGTGTTTTATTTGCCTGTTTAAGTCCCAGAAACCTGCCCTCTTTCAACCACATATGAAGATAAAATATATTGGTTGATGAGGTATGAACAGGTTGCAATGAGGGCACAGTCTGCTGGGATGAGACATTTATTCTTCCTATAAGGGGAAATATCCAGTACTTTTCAAGTTTCCAAAGGTGCTTATGTTGTAATGAAGATAGATATTTCAATTTCTCCAAGTTTTAAGGAGGGAAAAATAGTAGTAGTATGGTTAAAGACCCTTTCTGGCATTTGTGTATTAGTTTAGGACAAAACCCTTAAGTCTTTGCTTTGGGGTAAGTCATCATAAATGGATATGCCTGTGGAGGGGGAGGGGAAAAAAAAAAAAAGACTTATTTAAATAGAACACTGGTCACAGTGATCACAAAGAGGAAGGGCAGGGATAAACGTAAGAAGACTTATCATACCTCTTTCCCCTGAAGCACAGTGCATTGTGAAGCCCTGGGGTTGGCCACTCAAATACTGCTGGCAGTATCCAGAGCAGGGGTCCTCAAACTTTTTAAACAGGGGGCCGGTTCACTGTCCCTCAGACACTGTCGGGGGCTGGACTATAGTTTGGAAAAAAAATGAACGAATTCCTATGCACACTGCACTTATTTTATTTGTAGTAGTGCACAAAAAAACAGGAAAAAGAATGCCATATCTGGCCCGCGGGCCCTAGTTTGAGGACCCCTGATCCAGAGGAACTGGGGAGTGACAAAGGAGTCTCTCCCTTTTCCATTGATGCCTCTGCAGGTGTACAAGATCTCCTCCTCTGCTGTGCATTGCTAGCAGCAATCTGAATATGGTCCTGTGTTACTCACAGGGCCAGAGTCCCCAGATCAAATTCCCCAGATCAGTCATTGCTGCTTTTTTACTATTTATCCTATAGTATAAATAGTAGTGCCTTTTTGCCTGAGGTATTTTTATGGTCCCTATCATTACTATGCCTGAGTTCTTCCCAGTCTTAAATGTGTTTATTCTCAAAACCACACTGTGAGGGCAGTGCTATTATACTATCTTGGAGGTAGGATGCCAGGACACAGGACAATTAAGGTCTGGATAAAGGAACCCAAATATCTGACTTCCACTGATTCCAGTAGCATTTAGACATCTAAACAGAACTGCATGCCCAGGCCTAAACAGTCAGCCCACCAGCCCTCGGTAAGTGATGGAGGTGGGAATTCAGTCCAGCTCTTACCACCCAGCAGATGTCTGTCTTTTCCATGAGGAATGTATCTGGTGAAACCCAGGAATCACACTGCATAACAAAGACATTAACTGCCCTGAGGGGTAAATATTGTGGTCCCTTATTGCTGTGTAGATGATTTTACAGAGATAAAAGTGGGACAACTGTAAGGAAATGTAAAAAAGAAGTAATTGTGAAGCTAAAAGTTAATCACTTCTTCCCACAGCCTCAGAAATGTCTTTCTAAAGTTACGCCTCCTAGAGGCAACTTTTCCCCTGGTGGGGATCCTGGTAGGAGAGTCATATACGAGTGATGGAGGTTTCCTGCTGTGCTCTGGGTTTTCCTGCTCAGGATAGTCTGTGGTTCTGAATTTTTCCTGCCTAATGACTACAGGATTTCATTTTTTAATTGGTTTCTGTATATTAATTGGATCTGAAAAGCTAAGGTGTTTATCTTTGTAAAGCCATTCTGAATGCTGAATAACCAACTATTTTTCATAAAGAGTTTTACTATACAGCCTGAAAGGGAATGCAGATTTATATAATAAATACAACTGCTCTACAAGAGATGAGATTTATCTTAGCAACTGGCAAAGTCTCTCTAGGATTCATCCCCAGTCCCAGCCTATCAGTCAGCGTATCTTTCTTCTAAGGTAGTAAAGCACACTCTTTTATAAATTATAAAAGTTTTATTTTGTCAGAGACATGAGGAATTCCTTCAAGTGAGAGATTTCATCCCTTAATAGATTATGTTAATAGCAGTAATATCAATAATTTACCTTATACCCTAATCAGGATTGTATGCAAATTATTAGGAATATCCTTGAGCATAAATGAGCAAGGGTAAGGGCAGTTTAGGGTGACAAGGCCAGCACAATATCTAGACTCAAATAAATAAATAAATAAATAAATAAATAAATAAATAACTTACCAAGAAACAGCAGAATCTTAACAATTGCCAAGCCAGCAGGATGGCTGGAATCGTTGGGAGTTCACCCTTTATGGCCCAGGAAAAATACATTGTTAAGCAATTTTGTTGTTCCTACCAGCAGACCTTGAAGTGGAAATTAACAAGTGGTGGTATTCTCTCTCACCCAATCCCCTGTACATTTGCATTCATTTGCATATGAATGCCCAGCTAATTGTTTTGAAGTAACAATTAAGAGAACAATAGAGGAAAGAAAAGGGACTCCAGGCAGCAACTGACACCTGGGAGTCTGTATTAAGAAAAGCTTTTACATATTTGAATTAAAAATAGACAAAGAAACAGAAACAGGCAGGCATAAAATTCATTACTGAAAAAAAAGTAGCACACCACATCCACGAACTCTATCACACTCCAGAATATGTTTCACGTTCATCCAGCCAAGAGACGTACATTATACTGGATGGTAGACGAGGTTTTTCCTTCTTGTGTTCATTTTAGACAAAGGTTGCTTTCTCACATTCCCTATGTGCCTAAACTAAAGTGCTTGAGTTCAGAAGGAATGGAATATTTTGCCAATTTGGCCTCAATTTCAAAGTGGATTAGCCTTTCCAGAGAAGTTCAGGTACACACAGATGAAGCGGTGCCTTTAAACCTGCCTGCAGTTAGAACTGGATCCATTAGAATATGATAATAGCGGTTTAATTTCTGTTATAACACCATCAGTGCCATCTGAAATTATTACTCAGGCTGCATTTCCAGTAGGGATCCAATTACCCGATTGTTCATGCAATGTGTTTTGTTAGACTCACTCCTCCCTCCTGGTAATGATGATGTAGCTCTTTTTATCTGGAGCAATTGCTGTTGTTAACTGCATGACTGGCAAATGCTTAGGCTCCGCTGTCCCCTCCTGCAAAGAGAACTATGGGGTCGGGAAGTAGGCTAGAAATGGAGCTAGACACAGTTTCGTCCTGTAATAACCCCTGTTACTAAAGAGGTTTATTGACTCCAAATTACTGATCACTAAAAGCACTTTTGTACCTGATAGGATCATCTGAGCCCTCCTGTAGAGAAAAATGCCAGCAAAGCAGAAGGGAAGGAAGTTTGAGGCCATGAGAAAGGCTGCGTGGGACAAAGAAGCAGAACGCTGTGGGGCTTGAGACTGGAGAAAGGCACAAAGCTCTGGGTGAAGAAGCTATGGCTGTGTGTTTGCTGGGAGAGTCAAGCAAAAGCAGCCTCCTCAAAAAAGCTGGGAGTTCATCCTAGGGGCTCTTTCACAGGACACTGTTTACTAACCTAAAACTCCTTTAGAAAGATTAGCTTTCACATAGCAAAGGCAAATTTAATACTGTGTACACTTTAGGAAACTGAAAAAGATGAAAACTAATATAACCATCAGTTACATTTCTTGAAATATAAAATTACTAGCCCTCAGATAGTTGTGAACTAGTTCATATGCTGTAGATAACAGCATCTTGGTACTCTGATGCTCATGGGTGGCAAAATGCCCCAGAATGCACCATGGCTCTTTAAGTGAAAGATTCTATTATTAAGAGCAATCAAAACTTACTCTCTTGCAATTAAATAGTTTATTTTAAATGAAAGAGACATACAGTTACAGGAGTGGGCTATCTACCTTTTATTATTTTCTTTCCTTGAATATCTGTAACTTCTGTTTATTTTGATAAAAATGATTGTGATGTACATACATTATATAACTGTATCTGTCACACCACGGCTAAGGCATATGAAGGTAGAGCATTATATTTGAATATGATCCTAATCATGAGATGAAATATTCATAACATGTTCTTCAGTATTGTCATGTTCAAGTTGTCTGAATTGCTGGAAAAATAAATGTCATATCTACATAGGACTGAAATGGCTTTTCTTTTGATCACAAAGTGTGATAGACCCATAGAAAGACTGATAGAACTTTCACTATAAAGGATTTGAAAATATGGAATAATCCATCTCTACATTATTTGTTGAAATGCTGTACAGTAAGACATTTCTTTCTCTTCCTGTTGTTTCACTTTTCCTGTTCTTCCATTCTTTTCATGTACTTCTAATACATTAAATAGAATGTTATGGATTGAAAAATAAAGGTCTCTGTTACGGATGAATTATTTTTTTCCATCAAGTTGTCTGAAGGTTAGACAGTCAACACCTACAAATTACACAGATGTGTCATATTCCTAAATGAATTGTATTATGCTAGCACACCTATGAATACTAAAAAAGATCTGCCACAAATCTCAATATAAAATGCACCTTTCTAATTTGCCTGGGAGTATACAGAGCATGCCGAACACTCTGCTACTCTAAAAACAGAAATATGTCATTCATATTCTTTAGCAATTAGTTGTATTTGGTCTCCATTATTTATCTCCTTGTTGAATTAACAGCCCTCTTTCCAAATATGCAAATCAAGGTGTCACTATGCACTGGTGACATTATTATACTGCTTTCTTATTAAAAGCCATCCATATGCACGCTGTATGAAACAAGGAGTGAGGGAGGAACATACTAGCAGGAACATGGAAGGGAACTGCCATGTCCCAGTTCAAACTGCCCAGTTTGAAGGCAATTGTTCCGTCAAAACGTAATGCTAGATGTATGTTTTTAAAAGGCCCCTTTAAAATATAATCCTGTATCATTTTCTGTGAACAATGTGGTGGGAAGGAGAGAATTAGTTGCCATTTTATAGCAGCAACAAATGATAACACACTGTGCAAGGAAACCAATTCTGGAACTGTTGATAGGGGAGCCAAGGCATCTGGCACGGTGGTGATCGGCCAAGACTGCAACAGGCACAAAGGGAAGAGGGTATCTTAATAGCTTCAGCAGTCATTTTCCAACAAGCCTGATGAGAGCAGTGGTAGAAAAGATTTGCTCCAACACCAAGGACATTGACTGTTGGGACTGATTTAGTGGAGGCAAGACAGGGGAGTGCCGAGATACATGAACTAGCGAGTGCAGGACTCTGCCACTTCTTTTGCCATTATGGGAAAGTAAGAATAGGTTGAAAAAAGATTTTAAGAGTATTTCTTGGCACAGGTGGGTAGTGGAACTTTTGGAAGTGGAAGAGTTTTAAGGGTGTTTAGAAAAAGGACTTTGGAAATTGACCAAGCAGAGGAAGACTGGTGCTTAGTAGGGCAGGAGGAATGTAAATGCAGATAAAGCTGTTACTCAGTGTCTAGCACAGCTGAGCGCAAAACTTTAGGCGCTATCATAATGTAAACAATAATTAGTAATAATAGTTTACCATAGAACTCATAATACAATAAAATAATAAACACATGATGCCATTTTAACTGAGGTTTCTTCTAATGCATACATATTCCAGAACAATATACATTTATTTGATCATTTAATGTGATTTTAACCTGCTAATTTAGTATTTAGCATACTACAAACTGTGTTATTATTTAATAATTATTAGTGAAAGCTAACCTAAGGTGTCATAACCTGTAGTTTTGTGGTGGACCCAGTGTAAAGTAGATTCTATTTTCAACATTAAGCTCCAGTGGAAGTAGAGTAGCAAAATAATTAGGATGTATACATGAAAGCTGAAATAAAAGGATACCCAGTGGGCCAGTGTTAATACATATGGTAGTATAGTAGAAATACATAAAGAAATATTATACACTAGATAGTCCAAAGTGATTCTAGTCAATCTACCATGAACGAGAATCATAACTGCTGTAAACCATAGCAAAATGTGCACCTAGTCAGAGGTCACTTTGTAGCACAAAGAGGACAAAGATAATGAAGTGTGGTCAAATCGTAGAACCTACCCTGCAGGGCTTCGATTAGGGCACCTGCTAATTCTTTAATCTTTAATTGTGCATGTGTAAGGTGTATGCTCTGCCGAGAAAATTCAAAGTCGCATTTTCTTCTCTGTGAATGTGTGAATCAATATTAGTGATTGAGTAAGACAAGTTCATCTGTTCACTCTGTCTTGAAACATGACTTATGCAGTGAGACTACATCTAGTGGGAGGGCAACTGAAATACTTATAGCCAAATGAGTGAGAGCTTGCCAAACAGGTTTTCTGATCTGTAACAAAAGCATCTGGACAAGTGTTAGTGATAAAATTGTCATTTAGTTTGGGATCAAAGAGGTCTGCACTTACCATAGCTTCTGCTGTTTTGTTTGCCTCAACTGAGTTGTTAAGTGAAAATCAGCTGTGTCCATATGTCTTCTTGTTGTGGTGCCATGGACAACAGTTTCATGTTTTAAGAGAAAAATTTCTAGACACCTACAGGTTGCTGCTTATACATTTCAAGGAGAAAAGACGCTATAATGCAAGACTATGGGATAGTGGGTTTGTGCCCAAAGTTTACTTCCTGCTCTTACTCAAACTGATTTCTGTTAAACACTTTTTTTCCAGCACTCCATATTCCACAGACAAATATGCAACCATCCAGAGCAAAGGCTCAGCTGGCCTCTGGACTCATCTTGTAACCATTTCAGGTTCTTAAATTTTGAAGAACAATTATTTCCTCTTGGCTGATGGATGCTGCTCATATTTTGCTTTGCTAAATCCAAGCTGTGCCCGAAAACCAAAAAGAAAGGAGAGCCAAACTCAGAAACCCAGTGTATGAGCAAGAGAGGAATTACAAAACTTCATTAGGTATGGAAGATTAAATGCTAACACAGCATATGAAACTCTCAGTTGCTTTATATTTATTGACATATATTTGTCCATTCCATTTACATCTGTAAGGTCACCCACTTGAATCATGGCACATGGAAGAATCTGTCCTCTGAAGGCATGCTTTCTACTACTGATGCTGGTGTAGTTTCTTATTTTGCTTAGAAAAGAAGACATGACTGATGATTGTGAATTAAATGTAATCCAGTGAGTTGTCAGTGACAGATATGCATTACGTGCACTAGTACTAGTCCAGATGTCATTGCTACACTCTAGTATCCTCCCTTTAGCAACTTACAGCCCATAATTAAGGTTTAACTTTCTTTTTTAACACTTTCAGATCCCAAACATCCTCATAATAAAGTGAGTTACTGAGTTATTTGAGAAGAAAGAGGGTGCAGTGTGCAGTATCGCGTTCTCCTAAGTATGCAATAATTTTTTGAAAAATACTATTTCTTAATAAATGGAAACAGTAATTTTGATGAGTATAACAAAAAAGGAAAAGAAAACCACTTCCTAAGACATGATAGATTGTCATTTGTTTTCTTTTCAAAATGTTTATGTGGCGAAAATCTAAGACTAATCTATAGCCACAAGCATTACACTTGCTGCATCCACTTCTGCTCCAGCAGCTTCTTTTTCACCTTTTTTTTACCCAGTTTCTTGATTCTATAGTATTAACCTCTATGTTTGCCAAATTGCAGACAGCATTTTAACCACATGACTCCCACTGACTTTAATGAATTTTGATGCTGAAGATTAGGTAGTTGACTGATGGCTGTGGTCTACATGTTTGGTATGCTGTCACAGATCATTACACTGCCTTTGTCTCTCTTGTGAGCTATAAGCAGTAGCTATAGTCTCCAGGCAATTGACTTAATTTGCAATGGATTTAACACAAAATATCATGAAACTGAAAGAAAGCATTACACTTCGCCACCCCATACTGAAAAGAGAAGACTTGACTTATCTGATCAAACTACCTTCCCTCAAGAAAAAATGGTACTTCATGTTTGCTTTTTTGCTTTAATTGAGGAAAAGTTGAACTTTATGCCAACCCAGCTCTGTGGGTCACTATTTAATTCCTCTTTCTGTGACTGGTATGTCAGGTTAAAAGTTTTCAGTTGCAGCCTCATACACTACACAAGGGTAATACCCTAAGAGAAAATGTATCAGAGTCGTATGGGTCCTGGAACTTTTCTGTCAAAAATGGATAGGAGAATGGTGTCAAATGCTTTGTTTCCCTACCTCTACCATCACCTTAGAGAAGAATGGAGAAGCAATGAGTATATCTGGAAAACAACCCTGTGTACTCAAACAGACAAAAAACGCCTGGCACGTGACTCTCATGGGACTCTGGAAGAGTGCTGTAGAAAATTAGGGTTCTTCCCTTTCTCTTTTCTTCATGTGGCCTAGTTTTTTCTGCCATGGTCTTGAAAAGAAAGTCTGGCTGGCAGCAGTACTGTTCTCTTGTCTTCTTTATTCTCCAAGGAAACAGCTTCTGACAGGGGAGGCAAAGTTGCAAGTTATGAATGAAGGCTGCAGTCATTTGGTGTTGGTGCATTAAATGCATAGGATGAAGCCAGAACAAGTGTCCTGCTTGATCTTGACACTCTTGCCTTGAAATGGCTTAGTTATTTCAGTAAAAGCACATGCAGATTTGTATGGTGCTGTTAGATTAAAATAGATAATTTATTTTTTTTCTTTGCCCTTCTTTTAGTCCAACTCTTCTCAAATAATTAATCATCTTTCTTGAGATTACGGTTGAAATTTCTGGCTTTCAATTCATTCTTAGTCTCACACTACCTTCACTAGCAGGAATGAAACACAAAGTGTAATAAGAAGCATGTTTTTCTTGTGCAGCAATATTAACAAATTATCTAATTGTAAAAGAAGTATTGTAAAGAAGTTAGCAAATTAGTGTTATTATTGCTTCTAACAAATGATATGTGAAAAGCATATGTTTCTGTTGTATGAAAGATCTTTAACTGGAAAATCTTATGAAAGCACTGAAAGAAGGACATAACTTTGGTTTCAGCTAATGGAATGCTATCAAAATCATCCAAAATACATTTGGATGTGTGAATGGATGTGTTATTACTGAACATTATACAGAAATTTGCAGAAAAGGACTGATGAATTAATAAAACTGTTAGCTTGTTGTAAGGTAAAAGAGCAGGTAGTAGTAGATACATATATGGTCATATTCTCAACGCACATAAAATGCTAATTCATCTGGTTTCTATACAAATAAGCACTGATTATAAGAACCTGCTAATGAAAATGTGATTAAACTTTGTTCATGTAAATAGTATTATGTAGTTAATTGGATGCTATTTAATCATTAACATCAGGACATATTCCCCCAAAAAAAAAAGGAAATATCTGGAGGCATGTGTAGGTATGGTATACATATGCCCAACCTTATCACATATCAGATCATTCTTCAGTCAGAGTGCATCAGACAGCACTGTGATAGGTAAGTGCAATTACACACGCACACATACATACACTTTAAAAATCATGTATGATGCACAGTGTAAGGAACTGAAGTTCACACAGGAACTCTGTGATGAAACTGAAAGCATCTCTCCTGGGTCTCTGGCTGGAGCTTTAGTCTTCTTAAGAACCTTTCAGTGATACTTATAAATCTATAAATTGAGTTTAGATCTTGCACAGTTTAATTTTTTCAACTGCTCTAAAAATTGTTTTTATAATAATTGAAGAAACATCAGAAGAAAATTCTTAACAATAAGGGCAAGTAGCTGTTAAGATTGATCATTATTAGAAATTGATTAGAAAATCAAGAGACTCCTTTATCCAATAACTTTTACAACATAGAACTTCCCTGGATTGCTTTTTGAGAAAAAATAATAATAATTAAGAGCAAGACGACAACTTTGACTTGAAGATCATCTGGAAATCTTTCAGTTAAGTTGGTTTAAAAGTGTGCTCAAGTTAATTTACCTGCCTCCTACAGTTGCTTTTCTAGGCATCACCCCTTCCTCATCTTTTGCCTCCAGACTGTCACAGATGTGCTCCAGTCATTTGGCTGCCTTTAGGATTGCCTTTCTATGGTGTTCTGTTATGTCCAGGCAGAAGTCTATCTCATGCTCAAAATAAACCTTTCACTACAGGAAGTAGAGCCAACACCTCCTAATGTATCCCTTCCCTGTGTCTGTCAGGGCTTTCCTATAATGGGTTTTGCAAAAGGCCAGTTTGCCTCCTCCTGAGGTATCATGTTGTATCTCCAGCTGTTGCATAAATACCTTGGCACCTTAAAGGTAGTGCTGGCTTAGAATTTTATTTATTTATTCTTTCATGTATCCACTGCAAGTTCTCCTACAAGTCCCATACTGTATCACTATGGTCTGTCTTAAGGGTTCAGAGGTATCTGAAGGGCATGTAAAGAATGTGAAAACTTACTGAAAATTCTACAATTTCTTCTTCATGTCTGCCAGCCCAGGCATTTTTTTACAGTTTCACAGTTCTCACAGTCCTGAAAAAGAAAATCAGAATACTTGTGGCAAAGGACAACCTCAGTTCTTCTTACCTTAGTTTGTCTGTTTGTAGTTTTAATATTCTATTGTCAGCATTTGCTCAGAAGTCTCTTCATGGTTGCACATTGCCACAACAACCCCTTCTTCTATGACAATCACGTCATAAGCTATACTCTTTACATCTAAAAGTCCATTTTCAGTCCATGTCAGGCCTAACTTGATGCCCATATGCCCAAAACACCTGCCAATAGCTATGGCAAAGATTGTCAAGAAGCTACATGGCTCACTAGCTTAACATGCCAGAATCTGTTCTTGACGCCGCAAGCAGTTTAACCATGAATAAATCACAGTAGCATGTCTCCAGTAAGTGGCAATGGATACTGACTTCTTCCAAGTACTCTGCTCAGTGGTTTTGGCTCAGAGCAGATCCTTGGTTTACCTGAAGACTTTCTAACTACTTTTCAGCTGCTGATTCACTCTGTGCTAGTTTCAATGAGCATAATAATACCTCTTGTTTGCAGCCTTGCCAGTTCTTCCTTCAGTGGCCTCATCACAGCTAGTGGTACTTTGCATTTCAGTAGTTCCCCCAGATGCAAATAGAGACACATTTCTACTTTGACTTTTCCCTCAGGGTGTCCAGTCCTTGAAATATGTCCTTAGTTTTAAATTCTTCACAGATGAATGCTCTGTTTTTCTCTGGATATTTTAGGTCTGTCCTGCAATGAATTCTGTGACTTGCTAACCTTGTAGGTTAGCAACCACTGGTACCCCTTTGTATCAATAGCTAAATGCTCCAAGCAATAAGGTTTCCTGTTTCAGGAGTTTTCTTACTGACAGCCTGCATATGTTCAGTGGTCTTATGAAGATTCTGCAAAATATCATCAGTCTTTTGTCATATTTCTGAAGTCTGATATTAGCACTTAGATGTGGCGCTGGAGCTCTGCTGCAGTTGACTCCATAATTCAGCTGGGCTATTGAACAGCAATATGCTGGTGATTATTTAGTAACCCTACCAATGCACAGAACCACAGAATGGTAGGGTTGGAAGGGACCTCTGAAGATCATGTAGTCCAACCCCCTGCCAGAGCAGGGCCACCTAGAGCAGGTTACATAGGAAGGCATCCAGAAGGGTTTTGAATGTTTCCAGAGACGGAGACTCCACCACTTCTCTGGGCAGCCTGTTCCAGTGCTCTGCCACCCTCAAAGGTTTTGTCCCCCTCCCCCTTGGGACCTAGTTTAAAGCCCTCTCAATAAGCCCCGCCAACTCATGTGCAAGAATCCTTTTTCCCCTTTGAGACAGATGAGCTCCATCTGTAGCCAGCAGGCCCCATGCCGCAAAAACCTCCCCATGACCAAAAAAAACCAAAATTCCACTGCTGGCGCCAGCCTCTGAGCCACATATTCATCAGATGTGTTTTCCTATTCCTTCCCTGCCACTGAAGGGATTGAGGAAAACACAACCTGTGCTTCTGATTCCACAACCCAGTGCCCTGAAGTCCATTTTAATTGCTTTTGGACTTCTCTCCGCAACTTCATTACTGCCAACCTGCATACCAACAGCGGGTAATAATCAGAGGGCCCTACCAAACCAAGGAGTTTCCTAGTAACATCTCTAACCAGGGCCTCAGGGAGGTAGCAGACTTCCCTGTATGATGGGTCTGGTTGGCATATTGGGCCTTCTGTACCCCTGAGGAGGGAATCTCCTACAACAATTACTCTCCTTTTTTTCTTAATGGTGGCTGTCATAACGCATGGGGCTGGCTGACTCACCCCAGACACCCCCCTGATGGACTCCCATCTACACCCTCATTCACTTGGTTCTCAAGTTCCAGAGCCCCTTATCTGTTGTGTAAGGGCAACTGGGAGGGTGAGGGAGGCCAGGCAGGGATTCGCCTGCTGCCTTGAGCAGGGACCTCTTCCTATTGCACCTATTCCCTTCTTTTAGTCCCTGCATGAATGGTGGTGATAATAGGGTCGGTAGGCCTCTCTGACCTTGAAGACTTCTCAGGTGTTGCTTCCCCATTGTCCCTGTCTTCATTTGACTGCACTGCCTCAACCAGAGCCTCATACCTGTCGCTCAGAGGCACCTGGGGGGGTGAGGTGGGCAATAGGGGATTTCCCCTGCTGCCCCTACCTTGAACTTGCCCCAACTCATTTTTTTCATTTAGACTTCTGCCTTTGGCCTGACAGGGACAGGTTACAGAGGCCCCTTATTGCCAGGTGTTCTCTGATGGCTGGTCCCATTTCTGTCTCAAGGAGGGCAGAGCCTGGCTCCACCAGTCTATCTCCTGTTCCTCCTCCCTAATACACCTCAACCTTTCAACCTCCTCATGCAGCTCAGCCACAAGGCTGAGCAGATCGTCCACCTGTTCACAGCAAATGCAGCCATTCTTATGGCCGCCATGAGAAGCATATGGCAGCTTTCAATCTGCAGCCTTCTTCTGCAGTGTATTTATATATTTGAATCAGCACATACCTTTGAATTTGCCAAAGTCACTTTGTAGACAGCCGCCTCTGTACTGGAAATGTTCTCAGTCTCTGTGTGTACTGCCACTTTCATTTTCTCTGGTAAAAGTGAGATTAGGACATAACTTTTTTCCACTTCTCTTGAATGACTGCTCATAAGGCTGAGTATTTTTGTGTATTTCAAGTTGCTTTACAGAGAATTTATGCTGCTTGTAGATCCTTGCATCCTCTATACTTTCTCATTTTTTCTTTTGAGGTTATTTGAACCTATATGCTTGTTCTGTGCAATCAGCTGTCACTCTTTTCATGTTGGGCATAGCAGTCCATAGTTTTTGGAGAAAGTCCTCCTGTTCTCCCAACGCTGTCTCCCAAGCGCTCAGCCTGCTGCAGGAGGATCTGATTTTCCTTCAGAGACATGAGTAGCTCTTGCCTACAGAACCAGAGTTCCCAGCCTTACCATATGAATGTTTTTCTTGCTTCAGGTTTCTCAGATTCCAGTGAAAAAAGAACTTCCTCCTTCCTACCAAAACTTACCACTGATTCACTGCTAATGTGTTTTTTCAGTGTTATTCCAACATGTTGACCTATGGGTAGAGGCTCAATTCTCATTTCCAATATTTTCATTCTCGTGCAAGTAGGTTTGTAGAAGGCAGTGATTTTGTGGGAGGACATTTCTAGTGCTACTTTCATACTGCCTCCTTGGTTTGCTTTTTAGCTGACATTTGCCTGCAAACCAGACAGTTTATCACTGTGAGATTCAGTGGTCTGACTGTTGCTAACATGTGCCATGCACTGCCTGCTGATTTGAAATATGAGAGGCCTCCAAGTTTTAAACTTTTTCTGCCTCACCGTGTCATGTCTGTAAGTCATGTCCACACAAAGATACTGCAAACACAACCAACGCTTCGGGCTGGGCTTTCCTGTGACAGCCCCACAATTCCTTGCACCAACTGCTTTAAGTTTTTCCTCCCGGGACCATCACATTTACCACAAGCAGACGCTGACAAGTAGATTTGTCTGCAGTGCTACTTCTAATATATTTATCTTAATTGGGAGATGAGCAATGTAGAGCTATTTAGCTGAAAAGATCCGCTAGTATCAAAACACAAGTACGAGAGTGGAGAGAGTAGAAATCTCTTCTATAACTCTAACTTCTATAAATTGAGATGAAAAGAGACTTATTTTTGTCATTCTCCCAAGAAGGTCACGGTGTGTGCATATTTGTGTCTATCAGTTTCTACCTCTGTGCTAATAACTTCTGACCTCATTAGTTGATTTCAGCCAAGTCTGACTGAAGGGTAACTTTACCCTTCGTTCTCTAAAATAATTAAATCTGCATTTTATTAATAATTAATTAATATAATTAGGGGATAATTAATGAAATAATAAATCTGTAAGTTTTATGAAATTATATAACCACACAAAGAAAAAACCCCATGCAAGTGTTCCTCACATCAGAAAAATTGACATGCCTTAGACACTGACAAATCTACATGAGAGATACAGTTTATAAATGATAAATAATTTTATATATATAAAATTAAGGTAAATAAGATCTGACAGGAAAACAGATTTCTTTAGTTCTAGGACTCCCAGGAGCATTGTTTAAATATTGTCCTTTTCATTTCACTGCACTTTTCAGGTTTGTCTGCATGAGGGAGTTGTGGACTGCTTGGACAAGTTAACATATTAGAGATCATACAGAGCTGCTAATGATGTAGAAGAGACAAGTGCCACCATCAGAGCATGTAAAACCTAATTGCCGATACAGCTGAAGGACTGCTGTATTATGTCCACAGTCTTCAGTCCAGCTTAAGAGCATCTGAAAAAGGATTCATGTTGTCTGGTTGCCTAACAGAGAGCAGATGCAGCGACACGGGATATCTTTCTTAGTGTGCTTATACTCCTATTCCCACTGACCGTAACTAACTGACACAAAATCAAAGGGTTTTTCTTTATGTCAAAGACTTTTTGTCGACTTGGGCTGTTAAACCATGCTTAATGTTGGTGTAACCTCACTCATCTTTTCACATGATGCCATTTTCTAGAAAAGGCTACTTTCCTACTAGTATTTACAAAGGATAATAATCCTCAGTAACTCTCTCTTATAAAGCTAGACTGTGAATGGAACATATTTAATACAAAAACCCTATTTTTCACCTCAAAGAGTATCTGATGATGAGATTCCTGCTGTCTGTTTTGAAGAATGAGACTAGGTCAAAACATCTACAAACATAGACCATGTATTTTATGCCTGTATAGCTGCTGAACCTGCTTTTATTTTCCATTCCTTGCCTCAGAATAACATACTGGAGTTTAACCTTCATCATACAATTATGTCCGTACTTCTCATGATAATTAAGTGACCTTCCAAAACAGTGAAAAAAACTTTCAGGCTGAGAGATTAGTTCTGAGAGGTGTGAGCTGTTCTGTTCATCCCAATCGATGTTAACTCCAAAGGCTGTTTACAGATAGCTTACACTTCAGACTCATTAACTATTTCACTGCTGATCACTTTGAATGAAAAAGCTTGCTAATGCAATTAAGCCCCAAACCCATACTCTTCTGAGTATCCCAGACCCACCAGTTCCATCTTATCTACAGTATCTATAATGCAATAGTTTGCTACCAGGACAGGAATCTATAGCACACTGAAACACCAAGATAAAAAATGTGGGAAAAAAACCCTTAATAAATCAAATGTCATAGTGAAATAAAGAAAACAGGGGCTTCTGTCCAGATGTTATTATACATGCTCATACTTAATACAGGAAATACCTTTCCAAAATGTAAAGGAAACTGTTGCGGAATTTCCAGGCTCACTCCACAGGAATGGAAGAGAAGCCAGATACACAGCAGCACAATTTGGATGCAGCTAAGTTGAGCCCTGATCTTAGCCAAGCAGATTAGCACCAAGATAGAGCCAAATAAGTTTTACACTTAATTCCTATTTGTAGGTATTCAGAAAAGTAAGGTGACTTTGGTCCCCATATTTCTGGTGCTGAGCATTTTAACTCTTGAAATTACTCAGCAGTAGTCCCTCTGTTACTTTTTATGCCTTGTGAATAAGGGCTTGTCTCTGCATGTAAGTTATGCCAGGGTAAAGTCGCAGAGGAATGTGAAGCATTTGAAATAGCTCCTCATGTAACCCCTCATACTCAGTAACACTTTTCCACTGCAGATTAAACAACCTGCAAAGCTATTTCTCAGCAGTGCTGCAGTGTCCACTTCTCTTACCCATCTGAAGCCTGAGCCACCTAAGTGCTGAGTGCCCCAGGGGCAAATGCCTTGGGCAAAGTCTGAAGTATTTGGAGGTGCTCAGCCCACCACCACCCCAGCCAGGAATTTCAGGGGAGTTTGCAAAGAAATGACTCGATACTAACCACCCAAAAATTCCTTCCAGGCTGAGAAGAGTGTGGTGCTTATGGCTGTGAAAAGATCGGGTTTAGCCAGTTCTCAGGTAGAAAGAACAGGATGGAATGATCTTTCTGAAATCCAAGCGCTGGCTTATGAAATTTCTGCTGGCACTGCTGGAGCTAGTCCGCATTATATGGTTCCTGGATCACCAGGGACTTTACGATCTGTCTTAGTCTATTTGTGTGCTAACAATAACTCTAGCTGCTAGTTCCACAGTTCTGCTCTTCTCAGGAAATGGCAAACTGTGCCTGAAAATCATGTAAAATGTATGTAAAATACATTGTAAGGGAAGGCAATAAAAGAGGGACACACAATAAAATGACAAAAGGCCATATGAGAATAATAAAACTTATCTGGTTTCCAAATAGATAGAAATAAAATTATTAAAATAAACTTAAATGAAATGAGTTGGTTTTTTTAATTTTCATATTTCAGATCTGCTGAAAGGTTATATTTGCTGACAAATCTGTAGCTTGTTATTTTCTTGTTATTTTCACATCTTTGGATTTCCATCTCTTTACATCAGTCTGGTGAAAGCTTATTAAACACTTATTTGAATTTTTGTATCTCTTTCTGCCTAAATCTTTACTGTGACTCACATAAAAGTAATTTTTTTAAAATCCATATATAAAAGCTGAAGTAGTAGCACAATTTTTTAGCGATGTATTTTGATATTATCAAGCCTTGCTAAGCAAATGATTGGGAAATAAAGTGCTATTTCCCCCTTGAATATTTAGATGAAGTGAGTATATTTCACGGCTTCTGTGGGAGAAACAGGACTCTACTGACACTCCAGCCTGAGAACTCTGCTTTGCACTTGGGTGCTTTTGGAGATAAGCTGTTTTAATTAACTATTCCCGTATAACTCAACTGCTTGTCAAACTTCGTTCTTTTCAAGTCTTTTTCATCAAATCTCAATGGAACAGGTATTTCATCATCTTGTGTGATGAATATTTGTCATGTTGTGCTCATAGTGAGTAAATGCATTAGTGAGTTTGGTGAAATATCAATCTATCCACCCTGTATTATCTGAATAAGACACATCAGCACAGGTTAACTTGTTTTCATGTGCACATTTTGTAATGAGGGATTGTTTGAGGAAATTTGGCTTGTTTGCAGTAATGAGATTGGCTTGGACAAAGGTGTCTTGTTTTTTTGTCTGTTTTGTTTTTTTTTCAGCCACTGCTTGATTTAGTACTTCACCAGCAGAATGTGCCAAAATACTTGGGTATTACTGAGATTAAGATTCCATGGAACTGTTTCTCTTTTGACGAATAATTTCTTTGTTTCTTCAACTTTCTTTACTAAAATCTTATCAATGTCAACAGTGACTCACTCAGACTTTGCCGTTTGTTTAGCAGCGGTGTAATGATGTTGCGCTTTGGAAAAATTCATATTCCTTGCCATATTCTACCAACTCATAAAAAGTCACTCAAGTTCCATTATCTAAAGTCAATAATTTGGAATGGAAAATTGGATGAGATGCCAATTATTTGGGTTGGTCACTGCAGCAATTTCCAGCAGATTGTCTGATTTCCAAGAATCTGAAGAGTTTTCAGCTTGACCAAGATTCACGGTTCATAGTGAAAAAGTTTGTCTCTGCTTTTCTTCATAGTCCTTTGGGAACTCTGTAGATTTACATTCACTTTTTTTTTTCCCCCCCCACTTGGGCTGCTATTCTAACAGGTTTCAAAATAATTTTCTGTCATGTTTGGCCACTATACCAAACAGTCTTCACTTGTTACATAATAGCTTCATAGCATTCCAGCTCTGGACAGTCTGAAAATATGACATGGCTACCTTTATGTGTGACATTATCTGGTGTCTTCAACGAATTAGTTACAGAGTTCGACCGTCCTTCCAAAAGGACGTACATGAGCATCTGGTTTTGTGAATTTCTTACAAGTTGTCTAATATTTCATCCTAGGTTCTTTTTAGCCCCTGCTCTTTAATTGGCGTGGAGGTAGCCTGGTTGATGCTGGCTGTCACTTCTAAATTGCTCTGAGGTCAAGATTCTCGTGTTCTCTGTCCTGTAAGGCTGTTCTGGATAGAAAATCTACTGACTACATGTTGATCATTTTCTCATAGTATTCATCTAAAATATAACACAAATCTTCAACAGCAAGCACCAGAGATGTCTAAAAGCTGTTAGCAGAATTGTGTACAATGCTGTGCATTGGGCATTTTCCACACAAAGTTTCCTAGCTTTGAAAAATAGATTAAAATTTTACCCATTTAAGAGCAATTGGAAGCAATTCTTTTTCATATCAGATACATTTGCATGAGTCTGCTGTTTAGTGTAACTGTCTCAAGTTTAGATTATGACAATTTTTACCAGAATGCTTTGATTTTTAAAATATCCTGTGTGCATTTATATTACCAGATGACCTTACTTCTTAAGGAGTTTTTTTAAGAGTGTTTTTCAAAAAAGTGGAAAAAAAGATCTTAAATGAAATGGTTACACTTTCCAGAAGTGTTCATTATTGAACCTGGTTAAAAAAACACAACTGTCTGACATGTGGGTTTTATTGGTAAACTGTGGTTTCAGCTAAACATATTTTTCTGTGGTAGTGTCATTTGTATTATAAATGCTGTATTGCTAAAAATTGATACAATCACTACAGTAATGAAGGAATTTAAGTGCTGTTTAAATCACAGCTATTTCTATCTCACAACCTGGCACACAACCATAAAGAATTACAGAATGGTTGGGGTGGGAAGGTACCTGTGGGGATGACCTAATCCAACTCTCTGCTCAGACCAGGATCAGGTGGAGCAGGCTTATCAGGGCTGCGCTTGGTTGGCTTTTGAATATCACCAGGAATGTGTACTCCACGACCTCTCTGGGCAACTTCTTCCATGTTTGACTCCTTACAGTAAAAAGATTTTTTCTTATCTTTCTCTGGACTCATCAGGACTCATGGATGTGTGCATGTACAGTTTGTATAAATGTTTCCAAAACTGATCGTCCTCTACTAAGGGTAAGTCTTCCTTGCTCCAGACATTCTCTCTGGTCTCAGGTACCTGGGATTGCTGAAGGCCAGTCTTCCCAGTAAAGTTAGAAGGAAGGAAAGCACTGAGTACCTCAACCTTCTCCCTGTCCCTTAGCACCACATCCCCTGCCCTACTTAGCAGGGAGTCTACATATTCCCTTGTGATCCTACTGCAGCTAACAGACTTGTAGAAACCTTTCGTGTTGCTCTTCATATTCCTTGCAAGATTCAACTCTGAGTGGGGTTTCCTTTTCCTAACCCAATCCCTACACACTTGAACAGTGTGTCTATACGCCTCTCCAGTCAACTCCCTCAGGGGGGCTGCAGTACATGGGCTACATATCTAGCCTTCTCTGTTGGACTTAACCAGCCATTTTAAGTCTGTTTTTCTTGCTACACTCAACCCATGAGATTCCCATGACATGTCACTTCCAGTTACAGAGGAGGATTACCATGATTTCTTTTCAAAAGGATGAAAAAATATCTCTAAATTATTTGAGGGAGCTGGCCACCCAAAATAAATAAGATATTCTGTGAAGGAGTCTGTGTCTTCCAATAAGGTTCAAGGAAAATCAGTTTCTGCTAAAAGTAGTTAGAACATGGACAGGTGTATTTTCTTGGAAAATGCGATCAACTCATTTGTCAATGAAAACTGAGGGCTCTTGAAAAACTGAATTTATTGTGAATGTGATGCCCTGAAATTAAGAACATTAACTGCCAACTTCAAGAGACTGGCAGCAAAGTGTGTTCCTTTCACAGTGTAAAGTATAACCCTTTGACAAGCTGCACTTGTAAAGATTGTAACAAGAGCCTCTTACAACATCTTACCTCTGAGGTCACCTGTTCTTTACATTTGAAGATGCCACCCTACAAGCTTGGGAAATCCTGTGTCACAAAATAGCTGTGGGTTGGCCAGAGACTGTAAATCATGGTTTGGAATTTGGGATGTTATCCAATATGAATGAGACCATTCCCTTTATATAAACATCTTGGTATGTTTTCCTGTCCATTATGCTGGTGCTAAATTTAACATACTAACGTCCTCCATAGCCTTGCAGTGGATTTCCTCTTGAGGTTCAATATTTTTTGTACTAATTTATTTTTTATGTGGTTCCACTCCTATTCCTAGCTGCATGTATCCTCACTCCAAGAAAGAAAGAAAGAAAGAAAGAAAGAAAAAAGAAAGACAGAAGAAAGAAAAAGAGAAAGATTGAAAACCACGATTTATCTTCCATTTGAAAAAAAACATCTGCAGAACAAAATGAGCCTCTTGATGCCGGAATTGTCATCAATGATGACTTTGACAAAATGAGCAACACATAATTTTCTAGCTCCCTTGCGAAGCTGAAACAGATTGTTGAATAAAACACTGGAGGAGATGCATATGTGGTGAGTAGACCAGCTTTGAATATGAACACATGCAGGTGGTCGTTTAGTAGTGGTTCTAAGAGGCAGGACATCCCTAATTTGGAGGGTCATTTGCATTTGGAAATGCTCACTGATAAATAGTGATGTATTCCCTATAGTAAAGCAGGCCTGATGCTGCCAAAACTACAGCTATTTCTGTTCCAGGGTAACTTGAACAAACCAGACAGCCCAAGGCAAAGTAGAGAGTGGTTTACACTCCAACAAACCTGCCGTTAGTGGTGGGTTTACAGAATACAGATTAGTAAGATATGAAAAAGTGCTTTCTAAAAAACAGGAAAAAAACCAGAACTTCTTCACTCTCTGGTAAGAAATGATGGATTTCTTGTAAGGCAGTCACAGCAGCTGTATTGACTTAAATGTTGTGTAAAATAGGCGACCTTCAAAGATGTTTTATCACAACCTCCAATTTTGAGTACAACCACCACTCTGAATTCTCAAATTGCTCACTCCACTGTCAGTCACTTAACAGAAACTGTAACACATAAATATATGTGCTTCTGTGTCTTTCTTACTTCTCTTCTTGACTGTGTAACTGCATATACTGTTAGATCATGAAAGACACTATTTAAAAAGATATTTCAAAAAATTTCGCCCTTACTATGTTTAAATTTACATTAGTTTAAGGAAGAGTGGTATATGATCACTTTGACTTCCATTCCATTCATAGTATTTGCCTGTGTCAGTGAAATTAATTAAAATATTTCATTAAGGAATTATTAATCTACCCATCACAAAAGGTTTCTCTGAGATGCTGTTCCTGCAAAAACCTTTTCTCTATATGAGTTTGAAGCCACTCATTAGGTGTTCTGATTGCCTTCAACACCAATGAGATTAAATGACATTTTGAGTTTTTTGGGACCAAGGAAATTCTTCCAGTTTGGACAGAGGATGTTATCAGAAGGCCTTACTTCTGAGTAGGACCTTCAGATATTAGTGTGCTATAAATAACTAATGATGATGTCAGCTTGGGGGCACTTAACAACGTGTAAGAGCATGCTGCTCCTTCAGCAGTAGTTCTGTAATCTCATCCTTTTAGCATATTACCTCTAAAAGAACATAGCTTCCTCTGGAAGCTTCATTTCCATTTAACCAGCCTTGTCCTTTTTTCAGATATACTCCCCTTGACATGTGTAAAGGAAATGTGATCCAATACACCAGTGAAATCTTGTTCAGAATCATTAATTACCTTTGATCAGACTCATTCCTCCATACCTTGGTTAATAGTGTAGATTGCAAAAAATAACAACCAAACCTTTTATCCCAGCAATTATTGAGAAATAAAAGTGACAATTTGCTTACTTGCCTGAAAGATCAAACAGTAAAACCCTAATTTCAGGCACTTGGCACTGGATTATATATATTGAATCTGGCAGGCACACTTTATGCAATGTCCAAGCAAAAATGACCTCAGGCTTTCATGGACTAAAGCACAGTATGCTCAGAATCACTCTGCCTACTGACTGTCTGGCTTTTAGGGGACTCCTCCTGTTTTTTTCTTTTTTTTTTTTTTTTTCTTGACATCCATGATAACCATACATACACATAATCAGAAATATTTTTTTAAAAAGTTACCTAATGAATATATCATACATCAAAAAAAGTACAGTGTAGTGTGCCTTGACACTGAGTGTTTAATAGCCCTTCCTTAGAGACAGTGGAAAACTACAGTAATTGAAGAAGGAAGAATATTTGACTCTTGAGTATGACTTTTTATGATCACTACATAGTACACTGGGGATCTTTTAAATGCAGAATGCTGGTGTACAGTAAGTTTACTTCTTTGACAAGTGATTATTTTACCACATACTCAGATAGGCAACTTTTACTACTGCAGATGGACAAAGACAGAAAATCTGCAGAAATTTCTCATTCCTCTTTTTCATGTTTCCCCCTTTCTTGGATCTATTCTCCATGTTGTCTTTTAGGTTAAAAAAAAAAAAAGCTTCAGGGCAATTCAGTGACTCAATTCAGTTTGATAAGATCAGTATCATCAGATTTTCTTCGGTGTAACAATAAGCTGGTTGCTTTATGGACACCTGCCTTTCCTCTACTAATCTGCCCTCTGAAACTGAAGAATGCACCACTTAACAGTAAATTAACTAAAGAGTTAACTACAACTCCTACCTATGGGAGAGGCTCTTAGTTCATTGAACCTACATAAATATTAAACCGTTTTTTACTACAAAGGGCCATAGCTCTATACAGCTAGGTAAATGCTAAAAGAACTCAAATCTTCACCTCAGTAAAGAAATGGAAATCTGAACACATTCAAGAGGTCCTCTGCAGAAAAATGAATCATCAGTACTTCTTAAGCTTTGCAAAATATAGTTTCTTGTAAGGACAAGTGATTCACAAAGCTATACATACACAACTAAGAAAGTTCTCTGAAGATTACCTCATATGGAAGTCATCGTACACTCCATTAATTACCCTCTCTGTGGAAAAGAAGGGTGAAATTTGTTATAGAATCAGACCACAAGACAGAAAGTCCCAGGCATCCATTATACAATTTACTCCTGACATAGCACATTAAAAGGAAGACCATTTTACTGTAAAGTCAGCAAAATGCCACAGAACTAAAAACCTGCTGCCTGCATACCACTAACCATATCTACAGTGAATAACTACTCTAACAATCACACTGGTATTTATGCTATAAGAATTTTACAGTGGTTTGTGCTTTTACTTCAGCCTCACATAGGCACTTCCTTTGCTCCAGCAGGTGTTTTAAGATTTGACATTTTGGTAAAATATTAAACCTCTTATTTACACTGTCATGCCTTTTCAGTCTGCAGCCTGGTATGCCAAAGGCACACCTGTTGAATGAATGTGCCTTCCTGCTACCTCTTCCTGAATCTGTTTGCTGACTAGGGGAGCAAACACACCAGGCAAGAGTTTCCAGGAGATGGCTGGTGGTGAGACTGTGGCTTCAGGCTAATGGCACTGCCTGGCCTGGGTTGTCCCACCAGTGGCCTGGGGACCAGTGTGACTCCCAGCTTTTAGGGGAAAGTAATTTCTAATCCATAGCACAGGCTGCACTTTTTCAGCCAGCAAACAGAAGGACAAAACCAAAGTCCTTTCCAGATGGGAAAGAAGGGTGAATCTGACTTGCCCCTAAATGCATGGCAGGGAGACATCAAATTCCATGTTTATCATTGATTTGAATGAGAAATTAATAATCTTTTTGGTTACAACTCAATGAGAAAGTAATCATTTTTCTGGTTACAACCATCGGTGTCAAAGTCCTGATGCTCCAAAATGGAATCACAGGAGGTGAAGACTTGTACTGTCTTCTTACACAGTCCAAGCCAAGATGTAGCCTTGTGTCAGAAAGGGGAGCACCATTTGACTCACAGTGTGCAATTAATTCATTTCTGCAGTGGTGTCTGTCTATTCCACAGCAGTGGGATGGATCTAATTATTTTTGCCATCTTTATAACCACCCAAGGATGTCCTGGGTGTTTTGGTCACCCCTTGAACTTTTGGACTCACAGGCTTTGCTGTCCTAAGGCTGTATTTTTCCCCCTCATGGAAGGAGCATGGAGCAGCTCAAACAGACTGCATTCAGCTGGGTATTTACTTAATTTATGTTTTCATACAACCTCTGTTTTTACTAAAATTATGAATAAATTAGAAAGCTACCACATATCTTCCCCACCAGGACATCACACATTTCTTTCCTTATTTCAAATCCAATGATCTGTTTCTGTGCTAAGGTTCACATTGAGTCATCAGTATCTAACAACTGGTCAGCTCAAAGTTCAAAGATCAAAATGCAACCACGTGTGGGTCTGTTTTGAGAACAAACGTAGTACAGTAATGGGGACAGTATATCCTAAAACAACAAAGAGAATATTTGTTTTCAGTGTGCTATTTGCTGAAGGAGGTTTTAACCAAATCCATTAAAGAGCACAGCTAACAGCACTGCTGTGGCTATGAACACCTTTATGTGATTGTACTTCATTACATGTTAGCCTAAGAGCCCTCAGTAGACTAAACAAGTACAGCTACACTGAGAGATGAAAGGATCAGAGATCAATTTATAGGAAAAACAAACTCTCCCTGCACCTTCTCTTTCTCAGAAGCAGGTGATTAGTCACTGGATAAGGCACTTCAGCTGGGAAGCCAGCTAACATCAGCATTGTGGTATACATTCCACCTAGTATGTCCCACAGATCATAATCTCAGCATCCAAAATTCATGATTACACAGCAGCCGATAACGCTCCCCTTGCTTTTGACTAGTCGACTGGTGGTAAAAAATGCTTCTGATTACAGTGTTATTTGTTCTGTATCAACAAGAAGCATGATTTGTATGAGCATAACCTTCCTTAGCTCAAGCATCTACCAAATAACCTCCCAAAGTCCACACTGCTCTTTATACAGCTTTCTTCTGCTTACTTTTAGTAGGAAGAAAAGTCCATAAGTTCACTGTAATACAGGAGCTGGATGGCTCATAACTGACCTTCTTGTTCCCATACAAACAAACACACCTTAAACTTTTACCGTGAGTTTGGAGAGTTTACTACTATTTAAGGAGTTCAGTTTCCCAATATGTTTTTCAATAGACACTGTATCTTTGCAGAGGTTTTTCTTGTTGTCTGTCTGAAAAGGCTGATCTTTTCTGCTTCTGCAAGATATGATTTACTTTTTTTTGGAATTAGAGTCATTCTTAGCAAAAAAAAAAAAAAAAAGAAAAAAAGAAAAGAAAAGGAAAAACACAGAATAGAGAGAGATGCCAAATGCTAGTAAGCATCTAACTGCATCACTTTCTGCCAACAATAAATGTGTTTTTTTCTTAAGAGTTCTAGGAGAAAGTTATTTTTGAAATATCTTTTTATAGCGTGGCTGACAGTGAAAACCTTTTGAGTTTATCATCCCAAATATTTTTACAGAGCTCTTTCTACCTGAAATTCTTAAAAATAGCTGAGTAACAAGCTATCAAGGTTGTTCATGTTAACAGCATACATAAAATTTTTTGAATGGTTATTTGCAAGAGAAGTACTCAATTTAGCAGCTTATGTTCATGGTAGAAAAGGCAAGGTCTATGTTACAGACCAGAGCATTGCCTGTGTCCTCTCCTCTCTTCTGCTACCTTGAGAAGAATACATCATGAAAATTTAAGAATCACAGAATCACAAAATGCTAGGGATTGGAAGGGACCTTGAAAGCTCATCTAGTCCAATCCCCTTGCCAGAGCAGGATCTCCTAGATCAGGTCACACAGGAAAGTGTCCAGGTGGGTTTTGAATGTCTCCAGAGAAGGAGACTCCACAACCTCTCTGGGCAGCTTGTTCCAGTGCTCTGTAACCCTCACTGTGAAGAAGTTTTTTCTCATATCTGTGTGGAACCTCCTATTTTCCAGCTTGCACCCATTGCCCCTTGTCCTATCATTGGATGTCACTGAGAAGAGCCTGGCTCCATCCTCCTGACACTCACCCTTTACATATTTATAAACATTAATGAGGTCATCCCTCAGTCTCCTCTTCTCCGAGCTAAAGATACCCAGTTCCCCCAGCCTTTCCTCATGAGGAAGATCTTCCACTCCCTTAATCATCTTTGTGGCTCTGCCCTGGACTCTCTCAAGCAGTTCCCTGTCCTTCTTGAACTGAGGGGCCCAGAACTGGACACAATATTCCAGATGCAGTCTCACCAGGGCAGAGTAAAGAGGGAGGAGAACCTCTCTCTATCTACTAACCACACCCCTTCTAATATACCCAGGGATGCCATTGGCCTTCTTGGCCACAAGGGTACATTGCTGGCTCATCCTGCTGTCCACCAGGACCCCCAGGTCCCTGTTCCCTACGCTGCTTTCCAACAAGTCAATCCCCAATTTATACTGGTGCATGGGGTTGTTCTTGCCCAGATGCAAGACTCTACACTTGCCCTGGTTATATTTAATTAAATTTCTCCCTGCCCAACTCTCCAGCCTGTCTAGGTCCCGCTGAATGGCAGCACAGCCTTCTGGTGGGTCAACCACTCCTCCCAGTTTTGTGTCATCAGCAAACATGCTGACAGTGCATTCTATTCCCTCATCCAAGTCATTGATGAATATATTGAACAGTACCGATCCCAGTACTGACCGTTGAGGGACACCAGTCGATACAGGCCTCCAACTGGACTCTGCCCCATCAACCACAACTCTCTGAGCTTTGTCCTTCAGCCAGTTCTCAATCCACCTCACTACCCTATCATCCAGACCACACTTCCTCAGTTTAATTGCAATGGTGCTATGGGAGACTGTGTTGAATGCTTTACTGAAATCAAGATAGACCACATCCACTGCTCTACCAGCATCTATCCACCTGGTTATGTCCTCATAAAAGGCTATCAGGTTGGTTAAGCATGACTTGCCCTTGGTGAAGCCATGTTGACTGCCCCTAATGACCCTCTTATCCTTGATATGCCTAGAGGCAGCGCCAAAGATAAGTTGTTCCATCACATTTCCAGGGATGGAGGTGAGGCTGACCCGTCTATAGCTGCCCGGGTCCTCCTTCTTGCCCTTTTTGAAGAAAGGTATAACTTACGCACAGAACAAATAGTTCTTTACTTGGTGATAATAAAGAGTGGTCTTCTGATTTCTGAAACTTGCCAAAGAAAGTAACCACATATAATGGCTCCAAATGCATTACACAAGATTCAAGGAAGCCTTATCAAAACCAATTGAAGATGTTCATATGAGGCTTAAAATGTTAGTGCTATTCCCATTCATTCAAAATCTTATAACAGCTCTGTCATCGCTTCATACTGAAAATCTAAGTGAACTTTGGGGCATCTCCCTTAGTGAATGTGGATAGATTCACAACAGCTGAAAGGCTGAAAAATCAGTGTTATTCCTGTATTCCATGAGCATGACACAGAGTGTTGATTGACCTACTTCAGTACTCCTGTGAATATGAATGAAGCATTCTCAAATCCTTAAAATGCTGCCAAACATATCTGTGACAGGACACACCCCTTTCATTCTGTGCCAGGTTAGCAACCTTGATCCTCAGGTCTCATAAAATATCCTCCAAGACTTTTTATATGCAAGTTTTCCACATCCTCATGAGTCAATTTAATCTTGTCTCAATCATAATGTTTTATCAATATTAGTAATTTTTATTTAAAAATACTTAATGTCTGGAAATAACAGTAATTATTTTTGAGAGCTACGAGAAATAGAGGAATATTAGACAGGTTGCAATGTTAACCTCTAAGTAAATATCCTTTAATAAACCAATGTTAATACTCTGCTACCTAGCTATTTTGAAACAATTGCTATGAAAATGCGTTAAAATCAGCAGCTCTCTTACATCTATATCTCGGAGTTGCCCTTTGAAATCATTCCTCATGGGAAGCTATTATGCTGCAGAAACCTTCCTGAAAGCTGCTCCCGCATGCGAGCAAAAGCTAAACACATGGTGCAATAACACAATGCAATTACAACAGCAAAAAACAAGCAGAGACTCTAGCTCTCTCCTGTGTTTTGCAGCCCCAGTGCTCTCTGTTCTGTGTCATGGTCAGCTACTTGTTTCCGGCATTTCCTGACCCCTTCATGTTTTCAAGAGAAATACACTTGCAAAACCAACAAACAACCCTACATGGGATAACCCCACAGCAAGGGTTCACCACAGCTATAGCCAACATGTCGTTCATGTGAGCTGCCCAGCAAACAGTGCCTTGGCTCTGCCTTTGAATGCCCAACTTTCTCCATGAAGCAAAGGTATCTTTCTGAAGCCACTATCTTTGACAGTTTTGGTGGAAAGCCTCTGCATGTAGCTTGTGAAACAGTGGGAAAAGGATCTCAATGTGGGGGGACTTTTCCCATCAGAATTCCATTAAAAACTTTTTCTAGTCAATGACTCCTACCAAGCTTCATTTTGGTTTGTTGTCTGCTGAAAATACAAAATGTAGAAATATATATTTTTAGGCAAAAAAAGGGACTAATTGGATGCTTTAATGCAAAATCAAACACCTTGTATAATTGCTTCATGTACACATAAAAGTTCCCTGCTAGCTGTGCCAGTGAAGCCTGTGTTTTATCTGCATCATCTGCTTCTTTTGAGATCAGAGGATTTCTGACTCAAACCACATACCCTCCTTCTCAGTATCTCTCTGTACGTATATTACTATTTCCCCTTTCATATAATCTAACAATCTTTTAAAGATGTTATAATTGTACCTCAAGCATCTACATTATCTGAGTGGAAAAATCCTGTAAAAAGATGGAGGAGGGTGAAAAAGTTTTATTTCAAAAACACATTTCACAAAGCTCGGTTAATTTATATCTCTGAAGGTTTCTTCTCTCTCACCTTCATATATGGGCATCTTGGTCTATTTATCCCTTCTTAAATAACACAGTGGGCTTCCATTATTGTAGCTTGTAAGCACTTAAGAATCCTTATTTATTCTTGAGCACCATTAGGAGGAAAGAAAGCGTTATTATGCATAATGCATTACTATGATTAACATCTGGAGGTTGAATGCTGTTTGTTCTGCCAGTCTAATTCTGTATAATCCTAGTTGTAAATGCACTAGATGTACACCTTTCTATTTCCTTTCTTGGGGGTGCCAGCTTATCCTTCTTACAACTGAAGAATTAAGCATCATTTGACCCAAGCATCTGGAAAGAGCTGTTCAGATGAAAGATCCACAACTCAGGTAGAGAAAACAAATGTTTGTTCAGTACAGTTGTCCTAGAAATCAATTATTTTCTAATTAACCATTTTCTGTTTACCATGAAGAAAACAATTTGGCTCCACCTCCTGGTTTCTAGGCTACAGAGGCTGATCACAAGGTGGCAGTGATCACAAGATGGCAGAAACAAAATTGATTTACAGGGTGACGAGAGATGACTGGAGTTGATCCTAGCAAATGGTATTAGGAGTAAAATGAGTTTTGCAGCACACAGCATTAAATTTTATTAGCTGTACAAGTCCTAGGATCTATGTCATGTGGAAGGAACGAGCAAGCCAGGTGGAATATCAAGGCATTGCCAAGCCTGCAGGGATGCAATTAGGAGGGCCAAAGCTCAGCTAAAGTCGAAACTAGTAAGTGATATGAAAGACAAGATGAAAAGCTTCTAGAGCATATTATCAGAAAAAGTAAAGCAATGGAAAACATAAGCATGTTGTGGGGCTGAGGCCCTAGTGACAGCAAAAAGAATGAGCTACTCAGTGCTTTCTCTGCCTCAGCTTTTACTGATGTCTGCACATACACCTCTTGGCTTTTTAAGCCTTATGAGAGACTGCAGGAAAGAGGCATTATATGAAATAGAGAAAGATAGACCTAGCGACCACTTTAGCAAAATGGGCATTTGTGGGATGGGATGCTGTGGGTGCTGATGATGCTGTGGGAGCTGGCCAGTGTCATTTCAAGGTCACTCTCTACCATCTTCAGAAGGCTGTGGCACTCAGGAAGTTCCTGATGTCTTGAATAAGGCTAACACCACATATCACTTTCACAAGGGCAAGAAGGAGTATCTGAGGAACAACACAGTAGTCATCCTAACCTTGATTTTCAGGAAAGCGGTGAGAGCAAAATCTCCTGGAAACTATGTCCAAACACATGGAGGACCAGAAGGTGAGTAGGAACAGCCAGAATGGGTTTACCAAGGGCAGCTCACGCCTGACAAATCCCGAAAGGACTGCAGTATTGTGCAGATAGGGTTGTGATGCTTTGTACTGGGAGCTGGAGCAGTTAAAACCATTTCAGGTAAATGGACAGTGCTTTCAGGGTACAATGTCTATAAAACAGTAAGTGCCTTAGACTTCCTTGCCTTGTGGTCAGCCAGGACTATGAAGGACTGTGATTCTGATTGGCATCTATGGCTACTTCTCTAGCAAACTTGATAAAACATGGTTTAGAAAACAGTTTAAAATGGGCCTGTTACTTGGTTGTGCTTAGTTTCACTTCTTTTCTTTCAAAAGGAATTGTAAAGTGATTCTGCAACTTTGGTAAATTTATTCTAGTTTTTGGGATGTGATATATCAGGCAAAGAATCAACATCTAAGCACTTCACACTCCTCTATACACTCAATATGGTTTTCTGTTGTCATCCCCATACTTTTTCAAATGTAGCAATAGGCACATATGAAGCAATAGGCTTCATATCCACACCTGAATTAATTGTTCTGCAATTAAGTTGAAGTTGTTAGCCCCAGCCTTGCCACCTGGTGGTGGTCCCCAAACAGAAGGAATTTTACACTGTTAAGTAAAATAAAAGGAAAAGGCTGAACTAATTGTTCTTTCCTTTGCAAAGACTTCCTTTGTAGGCCTTTTCAGCCTGGGTGACTTCAGCTGATTCATTGGCCTTAGCAGATACCTCTAGTTCCTCATTCACACTCTATTGGTATACCTGTGTCCCTCCAGGCCTACTGCTGTGATTAAACCGTTGTTTTCCACTAGTCTTTGGAAACTTTTTCTGTATTTAATGAAAGTTAAGTACTTTGGCATTTTCAGATTTACATTCAAGTGGACACTTTATAACTCTCTCTTATCAAAAGCCACTTTCCAAATCTGTTATTGCAAATTTGTAGACTTTGGTTAATCTAAAATGCAGTTAGAAAAAAGTTCTGCTCAGACAGATCTTAAATAACTCCCATCTTATGAAAGGAATTATCTCTATTACACATGCAATCTAACACTTTTCTGACTCTCCAGATGATGGAACAAGGCTGTTATTTTTAATATTTTTACGTGGCTGTGCCCAAAATATTCCTGTAGAAATTAGGGAACGATTTGCAATAATATCAATACTGTAAATGCAATAATACATTATAATCTCCCATTTCTAGATCTTCCTCCTCACCCAGCATCCCGCAGCAAATTACAATCAATGCAAAGCTAAACTTAGCACTGCTATGTCTGCCAAGTGATGGCCAGACACAGGGGCAGGCCTATCCAGTTTAGGGACTCTCCAGTCTGGTGGTACAACTCTGCGTGTATTCATCCTTCACATTCTGCAGGAGTAGCTCAAAACAGAGCCGTCAGCTGACTCAGCCCTGCTCTTCCTCAATGCCAAGTTTTGACACTGATTTCAGAGGGGACATGCTTGAAGTTTAACTGGAAATTTTCCTTAATTTCCAAACAACAATGAAGGAAAAAAGAAATAATCAAGGTTGGATTTTCTGAGAAACAACAAAGAATTCTATTCTCAACCCAGACCCATGATGTTGTCATATATTAAAAGTTCCAAGCCACAAAACTACACACAAACCACTTGAAGTAAATAGGTACGTAGTCTCAGATTCCCAAGGAGATGAAAAATAGGCAGGATTTTCCACTCTGAAGGAATTCTTGTTGTAGGATCCAATATGACAAATTTTGCTAGTACCTAGATCTCAGAGAGGTATTTTTCAGGTGACTTACAAAAAATGCCACTAGTTCTCAATAAATAAAACCCATGGAAATTTACTCTTTCATAATGGTTAAGCCCTACAGGCCCTGTCTGTGCACTTAACTAGTTTAAATCAGCATCATCTTTGAAGCCGACAAGGTCTATAATGATTTATACTAGCTAAGGATCTGAGTTACAATCAGTAGTAACTAAAAGGCATTCATTTTTAAAATGTCAAACAAAGATTTAATATTTTGAGTGACTGAAGTGGCTTTTCCATTCTTGAGCAAGAAACTTTAGAAAAACGAGAGAGTAACTGAAATCTCCATTACAATATCCCTTACATGAGATTACAGTGTCATCCTCTATCAGAGGTGTCACTGCTACACCACTGAAGAAATTCAGGATCCATTCACCTTCAAAAACAGCATTTACCCAGCAGGGTGCTTACACTACACAAAATGAAAGTATGTTCAACTAGTTGATTTGCTATACACAAGATACCAATACAATTATTATAAAAAGGGGTCTTTTGTATACCGAGCAGAGCTAGTTAAGGTAAGAAACATGACAGCAGCATTCATAAATGTCTAAAGGCACTGAAGAGCTTTATCACTGAATTTAGTTAACAAGCGATGTAGTAAATAATTCCTGAAGATATAAAGCATGCAGCACCCTTTCCAAGTCAGGCTCATAAGACGTGGAACTGCTGAGTGACATTTCTCCACTGCTCAAAGGACAATGGCATGGGGCCCTCCAGTGCTCAGAAGCAAAACAAGAATGGATGTGTGTGTGTAAAATAAAAGGAGCAAAGCAGCTCTCCTGCATGGTGAACCATGCCCAAAGTCTACTGAAGCTACTGGAGGACTACCAAACACCTGAGCTACTGCAGAAAGGGCAGAGAGGAAGGCTCTATTGTCACTGTTTCCAGTATTAAGATTTAAAGCAAAGGAGTTGGGACTATGCAATTAGAGGTAAGAGTGAGGATAAAATGCTTATTTTTAGTTTGTAGTACTTCAGACAAATTTTTTACAACTAGAAGTAATTTTACAAAGTCTAATGCAGTGGCAGCAAACCACTAGAACAAGACTATGATTTCTTTGTTGGAAAGTGCTGGTTGCCTCCCCGTCAACGGATTCAACACCTTGCAATGTTCAGGTCCATTGTTGACATGAATTGTGAATGAAAATATTGACTTAGCTCCAAAAAGTTTCCCACTGCATTGGAGAAGGATGTTTTATAGATGCCAAAAGAAATCCTGGGAGAGCCAGGAAGCAAGCAGTTTTGATAAATTAGTGAAGTCAGTTTTCAGCATTTCTGTTTTAACTTGAAAAAGGTTTGCTGCCATATGCATTTGTACTTTGGCAATGCTTGCTGACAGAACAGAGTCTGTCTTGGCACATCACTTGTAGGAGCAAAATAGATTTGGCTGTCATTTCCATAATAAGCATAATTCATAGTGCAGTGTCTAAAAACATATGGAAAGGGAGGATGTCAATATGGGATGAATATGCCTTAAAAGAGCTTGTAGGAGCCTCCCGATGAAACAGGTACAGGACAGATGAAGTTATAATATAAACAACTACTCCTCCTCCCATTGTAATGACATTTGCTTTGTTTTCAATTAATGAATGTGTTAACAAAGTATGCTGCTTCGAACATGTAGGGCCCAGTTTATCCATTCACACAAACCTCGTTCATGTGGAATGCAATTAACCTCAGCAATTCATATCAAAGACAGATTTATAAAAACTTAATAGAGGAGACTTCTGTGCAGATAAGACATGACTTTTATTTACTCCTAGTATGTGCATGCAGTATTTTGCCTGGAAATATTAGTGATTTCGACTGGTCTGTCCAGTAGCTGTCATTAGGAAATACATGTTTATACAATACACTTCTGGCTACAGATAGGTACCCAGCTCTTCATATTGCACAAATTAAGTTTGCACTGCTCCCAGATATTCTGGAGGAAGAATAAAGTGAACAAAGTATGAAATAGTTCTTACCTGCATACAAAGTACCATGCAGACAAAATTCTGATATAAGTAAGCATATGGTCCCTTTACGTATTTTATGGGGGCTTTGCAGATTTAAATCTCCTTTATATTTGTGCTAACAACCAATTGTTACACTGACATAAACAATTGCATTGATATAAAGAGCATAAGACCATGATCTCATGGCTGGTAGCAACATATAAGTTTAGATTGAGACGGGACTTCTTGCAAAATGCACTTGCACCTGGTTGAGAGCTCTGTTTTTCTTGCAGTATAAATAGGGTATGAAAGAGAATCAGGCCCACATATACAGATACATAATTTACAATTTATTCATTGTCTTTTAACTGCTTCTACTCTTTAATCTAAACCGGTTTTGCAATGTGCAAGGATTTATAATATAAAGAAAGGGGCACAGATGACATTTCTTAGCACTGATGTCTGGCATACGAAGATTATATACTTCAATAAAATGGAATAGCTGGTCTTCAAAAAGCACAGGTAGATAAATAAAATGTGATCCCTGTATCCCAACCTCAAAATGTTAGGAATGTTACTCAGCTTTTACATGCAGGCTGGAAATCAAACAAGTGGGACTTGGTGCTATAACTGTGCTATAAATTCTTTCATTTTTAAGTTTGTACGGAGAGCACAATAAGTACAAGACACAGTTACAAGGAAAGAAAAATCACCACATTTCAAAAGTGAGTGAATTAGGAAACATGGGCCCACTTTCAGAAGTCAGTTAAGCTTTTGGACACAGACCATCTACCTGCTGTGGAAGCAAATTATGTATTTAAGGGCCTTCATGCTAGATTTAAAGGTATTTCCATTGTTAAAGATACAGAGGGGTACTTAGAAGAGTTTTTTGAGATGTCTTGGTATCAAAAGCCCTTGGCATTTCCAACATTTAAATCCCTTTAAAGATCTGACTAATGTTGCCCGAGTCACTTCAGAAGTTTTAACAAGCTCCTAAATTATGTAGGAGCTTTTTCTATAACAAGTGTTGTAACCTTTAGTTTTCATCTGTAACCTTTGGGCTCTCTGTAAAACATAAAAGAATAAATGCTACACTGGGCTTCTCAGTGCCAACAAGTTGCCTAAGCCATAGTTTATGTCAAGGAGAAACTAAAAGTTAAGGCCTAGCTGCAAGAGTACTTTGGTGCCTAATTCTGGGATGATGGGAGGTGATGATCTCTGCTTCCAACCCTCAGATCCAGTCTCTTTCTTTGAATTAAGGATCTAATTCCTCTCTGCAAATTTAGAGCAACTATTTCACAACTCCACCACTAGTGCAATGAAGCAACCTCACAGTTTCTCATTTTCTTTCTTTCACTCAATTAGCACATTATAAGTGAATGAAAGTGTAATTACAACAGTTATAAACAGAAATGAAGATTGTTGGGATAGTCTAGAGAAGCAGAGATGACTAGCATGAAAAGTTTTTTCAAGACAGTCTCATATCAGAAAAGGCAATTGTGTCAAACTCAAATTTTCAGTCTAAACTGGAACTACAATGCTGTTCAAATTGTTGATACTTTTATGCAGTAGAAAATGTGAGTTTTGACCAAGTCTATTAAGAACTTATTTTTAAGGTCTGTCCTCTACAAGAACCATTATATCTTGCAAAAACATTGCGCAAAAGTTGAATAAAAACCTTTCATTTATTAAAAAAAGCCATATTCTTCCTGCAACACCTCAATGGTATTTGAAGGTTTCCCTGCAAGCTCTGAAACAGCCTAATCCTCATTAATATGTAAAAACTTTTGATCTCAGAGATATATTATTTTAGGTCAGAAAAAAAAATGAATAAAGAATTCTATCAAATAAGAAAAATAGGTAAATTATTACATAATAAAGACATACAGAAATTATCTTGAAAAACCTGGGCTCTGCATATCTTTCTTAAAAATAGAAGAAATGAAGTAGAGAAATAAAAATAAAGTTTTAAGGATAATACTTTGCAGTGTGTTAGACCAAATTAGCTTTCACTTTTCATAAATATATAATGCATAAATTTTATACTTGATTTTACAACATTCAGCAAAGGGACTACTTATCATAATCTTGACATGGAATAACAGTGGCAAGAAGAAATAATAAAACTATCTAAAAGCTGCTGCAAGTGGATATTTGCTTCGTAAATACTGCAGATATGAAAAACAGAAGTGCTTGGCGAACTTTCGCACAGCCCTGAATCAAAAGCCACTGCAATAAGAATTGATGCTCTGTTTGCAGTTCTGCTTTTGTTTATCTATATTGTAAAGCGATGTGAACCATAGTCCTTGGTGTAAATACTGATCACTGAGTGGAGAAAGAGTATTAATATGAGCTAATGATATTACTAGTAGGAAGCTGAAAATTCACTGATATCAACATTTCGGCTTCACAAAAGATGTAACTCTCATGCCTGGCTGTGAAATTAAAAGATATTTCCACTTCTAGTCGTTTAAAAATCTTAGTCTCCTTTGATGAATGCAAAATAAATCAACACGACAGGAAATGCAATTCGAACAAACCTGACTGAATATCACAATGATGGGTGTAAGAAAAAGTAGTCTTCGTAGTCAATATATCTGATGGATCATGATCTCAGCTATGAGGTGTTGTTAGGCTATGTCTAACTCCACTCTCAGTACTAGAACTATTTTAAAGACTACAGAAGCCAGTTATTCACAATAATTCATCCAGTTCCCAGTGACTAGCAAAGGACTAACCCTCAGGTGCAAGGGCAGCTGTGCTTCAACTTGCTCTGCCTCCAATCCGTACAATTTTGCCGGCAAATATCCTATAACTGCCAGCATTTGTGCCAAAATTCCCTGCTCCCAACACCAGGCCATTCTGCTTGTTTCCTCCTCTCCCCTCTAGTGCAAGAAGGACGTACAAGCTCAGAAGGAGAGATGAGTTATCTGCAGATGTGTTCTTGTTAATTCGCCACATTGCAAATTAATAGTTTTGGTGCAGCCATACAGTGTTATATAGAACGAGGGCAGCCAGAGGTCAGTCTCCAAATTGATGTCAATAGCCTTCCTGTGGGGCAACCTGAGGTCAGCCTCAAAAGTGACTTTAAAATATATCCATACTGGCTTACACTTTGTACAAGCAAAATTATTCTTTGTTACCAGTGGTGGGATCTCTACCTCCTGGCCATCCAGTTTATTTTCTGAAAAAGTCAGATCTTTGATATTTTTGGAGTGAGTAATATTGTTTCACTGCCACGACCAACATTAATGCTGAGAAAATAAGTTAGATTAGACAGAAGTCAATTACAGAAGACTAAGTTTTAATATTGCCAGTCACAGCAGCCTTCTGGGGTTTTTCCTTAGTAAATTAAAAGGCTTTCCTTTTCATCTAGTACCATCTTATCACTCATTTCACTATCAGAAAAACACTCTGAAGATAATGATGAGAGATTCTTTTAAAGGAAAATATATCTAGTTTAATTTCATCTCAGTTTTAGGAGGGAGGATTGTTCTCTTTTATTTGCTACTTGGGTTCATGTTTTTTTTTGCATGCACTGGTGGTGACAGCAAAATTTATATAAGGTAAGTTGTCTGAGAATTGTGATTTCTTCTACTATGCTCAACTAAGCCTGTCCCAAAATAAAGACTGTCTTCTCTACAATTGTGCCTCTTACACAGCTTGTGTTCCGTGTGATGTTTACTTAGAAACTGGAAATCCACTCCTGCCCTGGCTCCTTACCCCCAGACTTCGAGCTTTCTTCTGGGTTCAGCAATGTTACTCATTTTGATTATGTCACCCATTTGTTCAGGAAGTAATTTACTACCTTTCTTTAAGAATCAGGATACCATTTCAAGTTTAACTTCTAACATTTAAGGCACTTAAGGTGCCAGGTCCAATTTACTTATAGCTACTGATTGATGTCTACTTTCTCTCTTGACTTGAAACGCTGCTCTGAATTACTCCTTGTCTGTTCCCACATTGCCCAGTGTGCAGTGTGGATGTGAGCCTTTCTCAAATGTGGCAGTATTCCTAAACAGATCCCCAGCTTTCATTGTACTTGTTTCAAATGGAGATATTGAAAATGTTCTCATCAGCCTCACCATCTCTAAATGTGTGGGTTTCATTTCTGAGTTTCAGTTCATTTTCAAAATATAACAAGGCATTGATTTTGCATGCCTGTTTTGTAGTAGTCCCAAGACACTGTAATCAGATGTTCTTCTATTCTATAATCAGAGGAGATGATATTACTTAATTCAGCTTCTTTGCATTGTGCATTATGATACCTGACCACATACCTGAGACTGTTGTGTTCTTCATAGCAAGAGAAGGCATCAGAGTAGTTGTGCAGCTCCAGAGCAGGGTCCTGCTAGCCTTGTACTCTGCCTCCAGCAGTGCTGTAGATGGAGACACCCTGGGCAGGATGTGACACAGAATGAACGCAGCCAGCTTCTCCTACTGCAGTCTCAGCTCTGACACTTTTCAGCAAGGGAGAATCCTGCACCTGCTGTAGTTTCTGTGTTTTGTCACCCATAACACATCCCTCTTCCAAGTGCTTCCCCAATCTCCTCTTGAAATTTCTTAGGCATGGAACATCCTTCAGTGAGGAGCTTTACAGGTCAATTACCTACAAGGGAAAACATGTCATGGCCCCTTGATTCCTGTACCGGAAGAGATAGTGAGCAGTTAATTCCCAGTTGTACCTTTCCTACAGCATTGATGACTTCGAAGGCATCTCTTCCCCCACACTCAGGACCTGTCTTTTCCAGTCAGAAGAAACCCAATCCATTTCACCTTTTCTGGTACACACACTGTCACATGACTGATCACTCCTGATTCCCTTCTTCAGACCTTTCTTTATCCTACCATCCAGTTCTGGAACAGAGGGACAAGAATGATACACAGTGTTCAGGGTGCATTTGGACCATAGCTACAGAGCTGTAATGCTGTTTTCCTCTTTGCTTTCCCATCCTTTCCTAATTTCCCTCTAAAATCCGATTTGTTTTTCCAACAGTTGCTAAGCACTGAGCTGTTTTTGTGGAGCTCTCTGTGTTAAGAACCTAGGTCTCACTCTTGAGCTGTAATAGGCAGGGCAGAGGAAGTTGTTTAGTACATAAATTTAGGATTATTATTTCTCATCTGCACCACTTTATCTATATTGAATTTTACCTGCCATTTTACTTCCTATCTCATAATTTCATTCTGCAATTTTTTATAGCCAGCCTAGGGCCTAACTCCCTCACCTCAGCCAGTTTTGTCACTTGGCTGTTGCTGTGCTTTCCAGGTCACTTATAGACATGTTGTATAGCACAAGCTCTAGAAGAGTCCTGGATCCCTCCTTTCATTTTAAAAACCAAACATTTAGTAGTATCTTCTGTTTATGTTTCTGAACCTTTTTCCAAGCTAGAACCTCCTCTCTTATGCCATGGCAGCTTCATTTCCTTAAAAACCTATGGTGAAGGACTTTGTCAAAAGTCTTCTGGATATCTAGGCAGATTATAGCAACAGGTTCATCCTTAACGACTTGCTCATTGTCCCCTCAAGAGACTTCCATTTTGTTTGAAGGCCAAGACTAGCCTTTACAGAAACTATGTTTTACCTGACCAGCAAGTCAAATTTACCCAGATTTCCCCTAACTCTATCTTTCATCAGGGTCTCCCTTAATTTACCAAGTGTAGACATCCAGCTCACAGGCTTGGAAATCTTCCCTATAAACCCTTTAAAAAATTAGTGCCACATTCACCACTTTCCCCTCCTCGGGATCGAACAAAACCTTTAGAAAAAGGTTACACATCACCACTAGTAATTCAACTATTTCATCCTTTTATTCTCTTGAGACTCTTGGGCGGTTGTCATTCAGTCTCAGTGATTTCTTAGTGTTTATTCTATCTTTTATTTGATTATTTGTTCCACAGTTTCTTCTGTTTCAGATGATCTCTTGCTGAGTCCTCTCAAAGGCTTTGGGGCTCCCCCTAGTCTTCCTACAGTGAGCATCAGAGCAAAACACTTACTTACCATCTCTGCCCCAGCCTTGCCCTCTCTGAGCTCCCCCTAAATAACCCCATCACTGGCTGACGTGCAGAGCTGGCAGTGCTTCCTTCTGCTCTGCTGGAAGAAGAATTTAGACCTGCCTTGCCTATAGCACCTATGCCTCTTTGCTATAAAAAAGTGGTTGCTTGAGCAAGTATTTCAGGAAGAGAAAGATGGTTTCAAGTTAAGACAATAGAACAATGGTCTGGAAAGCTGGATTTATGTTTCTGCCATATGTACTGGGCAAGTGATTTATGTAAGTCTCCTGTTTGCACTGTTTGTTCACCTCCTGCTTTTCTGAGTGACTGATTTGATACCTCTGGTATACAAGCAGTACAGTGCAATTTTGAATGTATTGAGTAGCATACCAGAAATTCAGACCTCATCACCTCAAGTCTGAAGGCTGGAGGAGTTTTATTTCCAACTCTCTGTGTCTCAGTTTAGCATCTGCAAAGTTGAATAATACTACTCTTCACCTCAGAGGGGTTTTGTGCATATAAATTCATTAAAGTTTGTAAAATGTTCAGGTACTATAGCAACAGGCACCATAGAAAAACCTGGAAGGGACATAGTAATTATGTTCATAGCAGGGTTTGGATACTGTGCAGTAAATAAGACATGGGGGATATATTGAGCAATGGGAAGATAACTAAAATTGAATATTTGCATTTGAGCTAAGCTCCTTCTGTCCTGTGCCCAGACTGAAGCACAAATAGTTTAGAACAAAATTCAAATGTGACCATGTAATTAGACAATGTCATAATGCTCACACCCATTGGGGCTAATTTAAGGCCATATAAGCCAATTCTTAAGGCTTGGCAAAGATACTAGCAATTAAAAATAGGTTTCTACATTAGATAAAAGGTCAGGAAACTGTAATGAAAGGCAGTGCAATTCTCTTCTGCTACTCCACTGAATTGCAATTTAAAGGGGTAATAAATATTGCATACAATTTTCAAAAGTACTTTAGAGATTTGAGAGCCTAAACTCTGTGAGTGTCATCACAACCTAAGCTGCTATTACTCCAGCTAGAGGAAACTCTGCTAGTTCAGAAGTGGAAGCATTAGGACGATATGTCTGCATGGCACTCCACTCAGAGAGAAAACACCATGAGAGGAAACGCTTACTAAATTGGCCTTAGCCAATGTATTAGAGCTAGTATCATTGCATACTGTGCCATCTGAATATGTACAGGTAAGATATTGAGACAAATCTGATTAATATGACTGAGTTTGACAGAATTTGGTGCTTATTTATCACCAGCGTTTGCCAACTTTACTCACACTGATTAACATCCTACTCCAAAAGCTTTGCTGATGAAATCAGTGGGGCTTCTACTCAATGTAAGGAGTTCAGAATCTCTCCATTAGAGAGAGAGAGAGAGAGAGAGAGAGAGAGAGAGCAAGCATGCAGAGGAATTACAGGAAATTATATTCTTTAATTTTTCTTATTTAATTGAGCCAAACAAATTCTTTTTCTAACACTGAATAACTGCAGGAATGTTAGTTTACCTGCAGAAAAGTGAAGTCTTTATTTTAAAGTCTTACATGAAATACCTATTTACAGGCATGATGCTGTGGTTGATAGTAAAGCTTCCATCAATTACAACCAGGTCTAACTTTCACCCATAATAAACAACTTAATCTACCTTGAAATGATGAAGGACTCAGCTGACCCTGCCAGGATTTCATTCTCATGTCCAGAGAAGGCAAGTATTTCACAACTGTAACATCCAGCAACTTTTGCCAGCAGTCTGAGCAACAGACACCATTTGTATTTTTAAGAAAACTGGCTATAAGTAATAGGTTTTTATTTGTCAGAATTACCCCTATGATTTACTTATTTTTGTTACTACATTGTAACGTACATGATGTTTAAGACTTTAAAAACCTACAGCAAATACAAAATAACTGATCATCATAATAACCATTATTACAGTGATGGAATTCACACTTTTTTTCTATAGGGCTGCATTTGTTCTACTAGTATGCACATATAGTTGTT
The DNA here is from genome assembly GCA_013400335.1 of Eurystomus gularis. Lineage (NCBI taxonomy): Eukaryota > Metazoa > Chordata > Aves > Coraciiformes > Coraciidae > Eurystomus > Eurystomus gularis. The sequence continues at coordinate 382,460 of VZZY01017122.1, read as the reverse complement.
TTTCATGGCAAAATCCAATTTGGGCATTCATTATTGACACATACAATCAGATTTTAAGTGCAGTTAAGTACACCATCTGGCTTTTCTTTCTGTCTATGCCTGTGTAGCCATACACAGTTATCTGCTATTCCAGAAGTGTCTGGCGTCTATTATAGCTGCACCAGTTGCACTAAAATCAGCTGAGTAGGCATTTCCCTTATGAACCCTGATTTTCGACGTTTAACAACTAGTTTAAAATTGCATCAAGCTCAAACATGGCACGCACATTTGCAGACCAGATGTGTTTTTGTTTATCCTTTTATTTTTTAATGCCAAAAATGGCAGGGTTTTAAAAGTCCGTCCAAAGAATATAACATTTATGACCAGCAAAGCAGATCTGCTCTCAGTTTGGGGATATGGTCACAGGATGTTTGAAAGTGAGTCTAATGTAGGCTTTGGTCATCATTTGTATCTTTCTTCCCTTAGCTAGCCACTAGTAGTACACAGCATGTACTGCAAGCCACATTGAATGATGGGGCTTAAGCACATCTATGACAAGACACTGGCATTTGGCATAGAGGGAAATTGTGCTGATTTACCCTGTAGCTAGACAGGCTGGTTTCTATTAATCCCAGTGTAGAAGTAAAAATAGTCTTTATATTTCTCTCTAAATCTGAGGAACCTATGGAGTGAGAGAGGAGCCCTCCAGAGACAAATTCTGAGAAAGAGTTCAAATTCATAAGAGCACATAAAAAGGAAAGAAGGAGAAGAGGAGGGAATGAATTAAAAACATTTTCATTTGAGTTTTTAATTTAAATTCATTTTGTCAGTTTTTCTGACCATCTGAGCTTTATGTTGGGAAGAACCAGTCCAGCAACATCTTAGAGATAAGTTAGAGTTTCTAAAGCCATCAAAGGCCTGTTGCAGGACCCCAAATTATCAGGCATATCTCTACTTCATCTGCAAGTACTCCAGGCACTTATTTTCCTAGATATGCGTGTAAGTGCCTGTCCTGGGGTAATGAATGCTTAACTCCCACCAAACACTCCAGCTCCACAGCAGTCCAAAGCACCAGCTACATCACACCTCTCCTTAGATAGTCCTATCTGCAAAACAATCTGCTGGTTAGAGCATTCAACCAGGTTCCTGTGCACAGCTCCCATGGGGGATGCAGTCCATGCTGCCTCTGGGAAGTGCCTTACGGCTCTTTCAGCCAAACCCTAAGGTTCTCAGAGTTTCAAGAGGTTTCTTTGCACATTCCCCACTAATAGGAGAAATGTGAGTTTGAGCTGTTTCATACTGTGGAAGCTGTTGAGCCTGGATGTCTCACTTCCTTAGCAAGTGCTCTGATCTCTAATAGGAATTGAGGAAACCACCTCTCCCTGCCTGAATGTTAAAAGAGATGGGATCAATTGTTTGAAGAAATCATTACAGAAGACTGCTGTCAGGAGAGGATTCCAGGTTTATGATCCCCAGTGGAAGAAGGCATTTGCCCATTGCTTGGAGTGAAGCACTGGGTACCAGAGGAGGGAAGGAATCACCTCCTACCCACTGCAGCTTGACATGTTTGAGAACAACAAGGAATTTGGATCCCTGTGAGGGGGAGTTAGGTTCCAGTCAGAAGTCAGGCACTTAGAAATTAGACCGCTAACATCTACAGATATTTATATTATTGAAAATAAACAGATGAAACTTTATTAATTTGAGCAACAGAGCATTATTAATAGTTACAGCCCTCAGGAGCTCTTCTGAGCAACTTTCCTTTGCTCTTTTTTTTCAGATTCCTGGTATTTTCACCTTCACCCTCTGCCATTCCCTGGCTCCAGTGTGTCCTGCTCCATCTTGAGCCAAGGGCTGCAGACCCAGGTGTTGACCCAGCCCCCATGAAGCAGTTCCAATGCTGGATGATTTGTGAGTGGCCAGTGTTTACACTGGAAAGCAATACTATAGGTCTCAGATCCGAGGCACTACATTAATGTAAGGTGAAAAATGTTCTAAGAACAATTTTCCTGAAAACTTATCTTCAACAGGGGAAAAGATAAGTGTGTGATTAATCTTAAACACATAAGTAGTCCTAATGAAGTCAGTAGGACTAGTCATTGACATTAAATTAATACATAAACAAGTCTTCATAAGATAAGAGTATGTATATGATGCAAATTACTTCCTCATCTCATTCCACAGGCATTCAGGACCTGTACTTGCTCCTGTGATAGCTTCTTCTCACATCAGCTGTTCAGCCAAGCACTTACTCTCCAGCTGGTCTGCTTAGATCACTCTGTAAACTCTGTGCTCTCCTTCCACTCATGCCCAAGGTGCCAAGAGGGTCCTTCTTTATTTCCACGTTGGTCAACTCTTTCTATTATAAAACGTGTTCTGAGAAATTGTTAATAGTCCTTGACATTGACCTGAAAATAAATGATGAAAAAGCAGCAACCTAATTTACTCACCTTAGCTGAGAGCAGAAGTAAGAAAGGGGCAGGCAAGTTTAGGCTCCAGTGAGCTACTCTCTATCCTCTGTGCTTTATGCATCTGGAATCTTTTAATTTTATTTATGGAGTAGTCATTTTCAATATAATCAGTAATGGTTACTCAAGGATACAACCATTATGTGGAGTTTAAAATATAAATCCTTTATTTTTCTTTTAGTGTCATTTTACCTTGTTAATTCAAAAAGAGTATGTCACATTATGTTTTACAGAACATATGCAATATATAATATATTTCACATCAATAGGTTATTGTAGAAGATAATGTGTATTAAAATATATGGTATGTATTGATATAGTGGCTAGAGAGAGTGCAATTTACATGTGAGACCTACATGTCAGAATGGGAGCTACCAATAGCCTCCCTGGTCACCTCACATCTATAGTATATGTCTGACTCCTTTAGTCAACAAATGTTATTGTGATAATTACTCCATTCAGAGATGTAGAAGTTAGGAGATCTATAGCCCATAGGTTAGGAGTGAGGATCTATTTTGCACTACAAAGATGTGAGAGCATGATGAATTGGAGCAAATGTTACAGGGAGCTTTGGAAAGCCTGAAATAGGATCCAAAGATGTCCTCAACGACTTGACAAATCAGTGAATCTCCTCTCTGCTTCCCTGGCCCAAGAGAAGTGTGAAACTCATTCTTGAGTGTTCCACCAGAGAAAAGGAAGATCTCTTCTAGCTCCTGCTTCCTTTAGCCTTCTCCACATTGAGCCTCATTTTCTTCTTTGTGCATGTCCTCAGAGTCTAAAATTTATTTTAAAGACAGAGGAGCTGTAGGTCTTCCAGGGGTAGCAAGCACCCCAGCACAAACTCACTCCCAAAGTGCTTGCTGGTACCTGCATAATTAACCTTAGCAGTCCTTTTGGTGAGGAAATGCCAGTAGATTCTCTTGCAGAAAAAGCAGAAAAGATACGTGAGAGAGAAATGTGGACATCCAGAAGGCAGCACTTCTCATGAAGTCCATAAGATTGTTCACCTTTCACTCACATGAGATTTCAGTACCGTATAGTATAATGTAGGGTGCTTAGGGAAAGACTGGGAGATATATAGGAACCAAGTCACAGAATCACAGAATCGTTATGGTTGGAAAGGACCTCCAGGGTCATCAAGTCCAACCTCTTCCTAGCATCTCTCTAACCACTACACCACTACACCATATCCTCTCTAACCACTACACCATATCCTGAAGCACTGCATCTATTCGTTCTTTAAACACCTCCAGGGATGGTGACTCCTCATAGTGTTGATCAGCACTGAATATATAAAACAGAGGAGTTAGGGAAAACAAGAAATGTGAAAATTGGGAAAAATGAAGAAGGTGAGAGTAAACTAAAATAATTCAGATGCAGAAGAACTGCAAAAATCCTGGTATCATATAAATGGATGAAGAAATGGCTTATGTTGTTGTCTGGCTTAAATCTTCCCCCCAGGCCATGGTGGTCATTACAAATCCCATCCTTGGGGCCTAACTGCCTCATTTAGTGTATAAGGAACATTGATGCCTATTACCAGCAGTTCCGTTCCTTCAGCACCTGCCTGTCTTCTGGCTGTTGCACCAACTAAGCCTTGCTCTTTGTCAAGTAGCCAAAGACCCTTCTAATACAGAGGAAAAACTGTGATACAAGCCACACAAACATTTAAAAATAATCAGCATTGTTAGGAATTGTAGGAGATTTCCTGCAATGAAAAACAAAATCTATATTTATATCCATATGATGTGAATAGTTTTTGCCATTTTTGACTGTGTCTGCAGAATTTAATTCTTAGCTATATACACATATAAAGATTTTCATTAGCAAATGAATAAATTTCGAAGTTGTTGCATAGTCTACTTTGAAACAATGTTTAACATTTAATTTGGAAAAGCAGTATAAGAATCGAACAATAGTGTGGAATCTGTGTCTGAAAAGGGCACATATGGTCTTTTAGTCACAATCTGGTAAGTGAGCCAAGATACTTTCCAATTCCTTCTCCAACTATCAACCATTTCTTTAACTAATTTTCAAAGGTCTTTGCAATATACAAAATCGTGTGATAAAAGTTCACATTTCTGGGCTGCAGCAACATCTCCTTGAAAATTGCATTACTTATTCATGTCTATCTTTCTACAATAAATAGGAAAAAGAATATACAGCCATAACCATATACTTTAGAGAATGGAATTATTTGTTCCTGTTTCCTTTTGAATTAGTTTGAGCAAAAAGGCAGTAACCAGACTACTTAGCATAGTAAAAAAAAATCTCCTAGTCATGTTTATTTCCTTTTGAAAACCCTTTATTTTTCAATTCTGTGAAGTGTTTAAAACTATTTTAGACACATAGGTTAATGATTTAGGCAAATAAAATATTACTATGATGTACTCACCTACAACTCTCTCTTTATCAGCTTCTGTAATGCCCTACTTTCTGACCATTTCTTCGTAGGATTAAACTGAAAAATGGATACTGTTCAAATATATGAAGAACATAAATTATCTCAAAGAAAATACAGTTCTTGCTGTGGCAAAGACTGCAATGCTTATATACTCTAAATTAATATTAATCATTTAGGCCCATTCAGTTATACCATCTCCACTTCATAACTACTGGAACAATATAACAGACTAGAAATGAAGAGCAATCACGCTGAAACACAAAACAACAACAACAAAAAAATCAAACTAAACCAAAACACTTTTGGAGAAACAACAGAGTCAAATGAGCTGTTAATGCTCCCCGCTATCTTACATAAAAAGTTTCCTAAAACACTATTTATTTTGAGGAGTGATAATGATTGCTGGATTGCATAAATGTAGTAAATAAAAAAGAACTTGAATTTCAGTGTCTTTTAAACTAAATAGGAAAGCTTTCAGTAACTCATTATGGTTACAAATGTGTGTATAAAATAAATAGGACCAAGATCCAGTTGTCCCAGGTTCTAACAAGCCTCCAAACCTGATTTACCTGAACTTGGACCTCATATATAACTCCCCTAAAAAAAAGGTTGTTTTAATTTCCAATTTAATTTCATTCAGGTGGGACCACGTACATTTTGTATGAATATCAACATGGATTTCGTCATGTTGGTTTCACGCATATACATGGGTTTTCAGCTAAGCTCACATGGACATAGTGACAGATAAGCTTACCACTGAGATCAACAAGCTAGAGTTCATATCAATTATTACAGAATAGTGAAAGGAAGCATCTGTCAGATTTGTTAATACAACAGTTCATATCAGAAATATGATTCAAAGGGTGCTGTGTGTCCAGTCCAGCACTCCAGGAACAGAACCACATGCTCTACCCTCTGAGCTGAGTTAGAAAAAGCTCATTTATCAAATGAATTGCTTTTCCATACTTTATATATGGACTGAGCTGGAGGCAATGAAATATTCACAGAAATGCAGAACACTTGTGCAAAGCCTTTTTTTTTTTTTAAATCCTGCAGTCCTGTTTTGAAAAGGAGCAAGAAATGTAAACGATGCTATTGTGTGACTCCTGTGCAAATTAGCTCTATGGGAATCCAAAATAGAACAGATTTATGCTAAAAACAGGCTGAGAGAAATTACTTGCAAACAACAAAGGCAGCCTGACCAGCAGTTTAGGCCTTCTCTTGTTAAGAAAATTTTCCCATCTGTAACTAAATCAATTAGTTATACCAGTGCAAGCCCCTGATAGAGACATGCTGCACCAGCATGAATTGGGGCTTAAAGCCACTTAGGTTAATTCAATAAATCCTTGTCAGCATTGCTTTGAAGCAAAGGATGCCATAGAAGCAAAAGTTTATTTGGGGTAAAGAGACTGACTGACATGTAGGCAGGTATCAAGCTGTCATTCTGGCTACAAGCATGTGCAACTGAGAGAATATATGAGGCAGGTCTGATTTGGATCTCACCTCGAGCTTATGTAATGAAGAATTACAGTCTTTCCCTTGCAGCCCTTTCTATTCAATAACTCATCTTAAACTAATTTTCAAACACTTTAATCTTGAGATGCAACAAGACAATTATACATGCTGACCCTTACACTTCATACCTCCTGGAAAAACACCAGACTGTCATCTTCCTCTCCCTCTTTCCAGCTCTCCCCTTTTCCATGTGGCAGTATGGCCAAGTTCTGCCTCTTTTTTCCTTGTTAGCAGGAGCACCAGTCTGAGGGAAGGCACAATGCAATCCCCAGAATTTCTGCATGAGGTGGGTTCTTCCACGCTAATAGCTTGTTTATTCAGAGATGCAGTCTGGGGAAGTCGTCAGTGATGTTAAAAGAAGAAAGAGCAGCTACAAGAGAGGCATGCTGCCATCTCCCCCTCATTAGCACTGACACCGGTCTCTAGCTAGGGCTGGGAGGTTGGCAGCAGGATGTCAGAATCAGTGTAAAAGGTCTCATTTTCTCCTTGTAAGCTCATTTGTGATGCCTTGCCAGTTGTAGAAGAGAACTTGTTTAAATTGACTGCTTTTCCAGATTCTTGAAATACTTGATGTTCTAGGGAAAAAATAAAAATAATAGAATACTGAAAATTATTTTGTCATTATTTACTGATATCACCTGTAATCCACCATGTATTAAACATTTCAGCTGGTTCTCACAGAATCAATTCTTGTTCCCTGGGCCTCATAAAACAATGTCTGCAGAAAAAACTGTATCAGAAAGCAAAAACCAGTTCTGAACTTTTAAATTTTAAAGCACAAAAGCTCTTGTCAGATACTTGTTGCAGATCAGTCCTCTGCATATTGCCCATATCAAATGTTTTCTACTGCCCACTCTTATGATAGGACTGGAAGCCTCCTGAGACACACTTCATGCCCCTGCTATCATGGGCTCCATATCAAATAATTCGTCATAACAAATCAATCTCCAGTCCAACACTAAAGATTTTTGTTGCAGGTTAGGAACCTAGTTCTGATTCATAGGGTAAAATACATGTTTTAAACAAATTCTACTTTGGATCTATTTGTTGTCAGGGTAAAATAGTTTTTATCTTCCTTTTATCTATCTTTTCTCCTCTACCCCCATACATTTATGCAACTGAGGCTTTCTGAGATTCCATTTTGCTAAGCAAAACTAGCCAAGAATTTTTTGTGTCTTCTAGTAAGAAAAGAGCTCTATGCCCCAAAATACGCCTTGTAGTCTTCCTGTGCAGCTCTTCCACGTTGCATTAATCTTCTTTGCACGTGTTTGACCAGGGTTGCAAGCAACACTCTCCATGACATGGCCTCCATATACGCACTGGACATTTTGCAATTACTTCACCTGAAACAGCTTCCAACTTCTTTTTTTTTTCCATCATCTACTTTACAGAGTGATCGGGTTGCACTGACACCAGTGAGAAGGCCGTGATCTGTGACACAGGGACAGGAATGTGTGCCTTGTGAGACGTGGGAAGCAAGGCACAGAAAGTGCCTTTACTACCAAAAAAAAACACAGAAGGAATTTCATTTTCCTACTCACCTATAACCAGACAGTAGCCTGAAGTCTTTTCCTTCTCAGGTGTTTCCAAAATATAGGCTACCAGTTCCTAGCAGAAATTCTTGTTGGGCTGTGATTGCATGACCTTGAACTTTGTACTACTAAATTTAATCCTTTTCTTTTTTACTTCTATCATCAGTGATCTAGCCGTTCCTGCATGATATTTTGATCCTCCTCTGCAAAGGCAATGCCATCCAGCTTTGTATCACTAGCATAATTTAACAGTTCACTCCCATTTTTGATTCTCAGGTTAGGATTAAAAACGCTCAACAAGTACAGAGCCTTTTTTCAGCCACTGTAACTCCCCAGCAGTAGCCTCACTTCCGTCTGCCACTACGTCAACACTCAGCATGGTCATGTTCACTTTAGTCAACTTCTTACCCCGGTTATGAAACTCACCTTCCTCCCTAGTTTGAATGATCAGTCAGTGAGAATGCAGAAAAAAATGAGTTGGATAACTACCACCTGTTAGATTGATCTTAATAATATACAATTTTTGGACCAACTTTTAAAGTAAAAATAATAAAAGATGAGTAAATAAACATAAACATTTATATCTTCGTAAAGAAATTAAATGCAGCTTCAGCCAGGGGAGATTATGCCAGATTCACCTGAAACTATTCTTCAGTGTAGAATTCTTTTTTCTTTTCAGAGGAAAAACAAACAATGAATGGCATCTGCCTGGACTTCAGTAAAGGACTTCATACTGTGTCACACAGCTAGTAAAGACTTGTTAGTGTTTGCAGTTCAGGCAGGGAAAGGGAGGAGGGAGTTAGCATAACTTCGTACCAGTTAAAAATAACTGTTGAGACTGAGAGTGACTGCTTAGTTGAGTGATGCCATTTACCACAGCTTTAAATTACTGTGGAATTGTTCAAGCATTAGTTAACTGGCTGCCACGAATCCCATGACAGATCTCTTAAGTCAGAGTTAAGTAAAGTAATGGTTTACCATAGCCTGGTTAATGGTTATACAAGCTGTTCATGTCTGATTAGGTTTTTTCTTTCCATTACTGCAATTGTGTGATAATTAACTTAATTCTTTTACTTCTTCTTTTATTTTTTGAAAATGTGCGTATTTTGTGATTTTAGGATTTTTTTTTTTTCTGGGAAAAACTTTTCTATTACAGAGCATTCCACTATGTCAATCAATTAGCTGTTTCTGCAGGGTTTATATTATGAATTTTTCAATGCAAAATAATGGGTACTTAAACTTTTCCACTGGTGGAAAGTACGATGGGAAAGAGAGACAGTGCTTGATTGATTGGAATTGCCAAATGGCAATGAATATGTAATACAATATAGCACTAAATGTTAACTTCAAAGAACAGATCATAACTCCTTGAAAGAAAATAATATTTACAAAAAGATTGTGTAACACAACTGGAAATATTGATAAACATAAAATAAACACTTCAGTGTAAAAGGCAGGGCATTAAATGTGCTGCCAATTCTATTTGATTTTTTGGTAACATTTTTCACTGTCGAGCACATAATGAACATCCAGGACCTTCAGTCACACTAAGTGTCCTTCACTCTGCACTTCTCATCAGTCTTCTTAGGAAGGGACAGAAGATGTTAGCATCACTGAGCAATATGAACTCAGTGACAGGCTAGTGAGCTCTAGGTGGAATTAACCACTTGAAATCACAAACCACTACAAAGCAATGTTGTATTGCATGAACCCATGCATCAGCTCTGAGTTTGTCCCTTGGAAATAAAAGGAACAAAAAAAAAGGATGAAAAGGTTGCATCCATATTGCTGAGCATACATCTTCATGAGCTAACACTGAGATATATTTCAGAACTGATGTCTAAAAATGGGTTCCTATGACATAACCGAAGAACTAGAGTAAGAAATAGGAAAACTTACATGCTTTAAAGATGTTTCTTAATTTTATTTGAACTATAAATCTGGGAAATTGGCATTCATAAAGTTAGGTACATTTCTAGATGTTTATGGCAAGGAAAAGTCATATAACAACAGGTGCAGAAAAGGGTCACTGGCACCATCAGGGGAATGGGATAAGAGTGGGAGGGTTCATTCTCATCAGCCTACCAAAGTGAGGGCTTCATTTGTTTGTGGTAAAGCAATGGCATATACTAAAAAATCACATGGAGGTATTGATAAAAAATCTAAATGAAACTTCAAAAGTATGCATTCACAAATGGCTGCACCAATCCATCAAGAAAAGAGTTAAAGATTTTAAGCAGTCTCTTATTCCATGAAGAGCAGTTTCACCTGCCATTAGTAGGAGTCAAATTTACTAACATGGGAAAGCATAAAGAGCAAGTCTGTGAACAGAGGCCAATATTCATATTCATTTGGGGATTTTTAGTGCAAAATTCAGATAAAAAATATGAATAAATGCAAATTTCACCTGGTGTGCATTTATCCAGGGGTGAAATTTCATGCATAAGCCCCCTTCTCTTCTGCCCACTGAAAAAAAAAGGTGAAGCTTTAGACTGGCAGGTCTAATGTGCTCCTCCAGCTCAAGGATTTGAGCAGCCATTTCATTTTTTTATAACAAGCTGCCTACAAGTAATCATATCATATGATGTTAAGCACCAGCGGCATGAGCTGTATCATCCAGGTTGCACAGCACGGTGACAATCCAGCTGCCCCGGAGCTCCCTGGAGAGGCAGTTCCAACAAGTCCCTTTCACAAGCAGGCTATGAACTTAACAATGATATTGAGCAAGAAAATATTTCAAATACTTGTTACAGAAAGATCACTGAACCTCAAGTCTGGTCCAGTATGCAGAGGAACTGGCAGCTGTTACACTTTTGCTATGTTGGAGGTTGCACAGGGGCGCTCATTGAAATAGAGTGAGACAATCTCACAGTTCACAGCAGAAAGGGTAGATTGTCCCTAAACATACACACGCACACACATGCACATATACCTTCTTCTGCTTCAATGCTCCTGGCTGTGTGTGCCCACCATTTAACATCAGACCTTGTCTGGACTGACTCAGTTCACCGGCTCAAGAAAAAACTCAAGTCAGTAGAAACGTAGTTATCTGCCTGTTTTGTCAATGGATAAATTAGCCCACAGAAAAGGCTCAAACCTATCTGAACTTGTGCCGTATGAGTGCAGATGACTACAGGAGAGGGAAAAGGAGACAGAAGAGAGGACAAGAGAGAGCTCTTTTGTAGCATCAAGCTGTTAGGATCACATTGTAGGCACTGCTGTAAGTAAAGACCGTACTAATGATTTGCCTTAGACTATTAATTTCGATATTGAAAGAAATGCCTGGTTCTATGGAAATCTACCATGGCATTAGGTGGAATTCAAACAACCTTTTGGTCATTGGTTGAACTTTCAGGATTATTTTAAGGGAGCCTGTGAGGTGTGCAAATGTCAAGAGCTCTGGAACTCAACACTCGGCAGATATGAAAGGTGGACAGCTGCAGCACAGTTCACTGCTGTATGCTACCAAAGGAGAAACAAATTCTATTTTTAGTTCACCTTGTGCAAGAAGTGAAGTCATTACAAAGATGAAAGAATTGGTCTTTACTAAAAATAGTATGTAAATAAGGCCATACTTCATAGAAGCTTATCTTTTCCCTTCACACTCATAGCCATGGTCAGGAGCAAACACTTTTCCTGAAAATAGATATGGCATGGACACCACTGTCATTTTCATTCTTTGCACTCATGAGGAGAAAAAAAGAAAAAAATAAAAGAACAAAACCCAAATTCCAAAATTCTATACAATGTAAAATACAAATTGCATACAAAATTATATAAATTGAAGATAAAATACATCTGCAGCTACAGATAGTCTCTTACTTTGTAGACCAAGGTCAAAACAAACATTCTGAAGACAAAAAATTCCTTCAGCCATACAAGGAGTTCCCTGGTCTCCCGTGTTTTCTATCAAAATACTCAAATTAAATGCCTACATGGTTGCTTATGCTCTTTCTTTTCCCCTCCTACCTGAGGAGGAGTAGCCAGCAACATGGAGTTTTGCAGCCTCAGCACTTTTTTAGCTTTTGATTGTCCATCTTTTAAAAGTGAGTGAGAAAATAAAGCATATTTTTAGAGGAAATTAGTGTCAGGATGGAGAATAATGGTATTTAGCTTCATCTTGATTATACAAATTAGAATGGTCTTGTTGCAAACATCTACTAATAAAACAGGGTTTGGCATAGAAATATTGACACACGTTTGTCTATAGTTCTGCTAGCAGCACCATTATAATAAGAAACTAGGATACAATGCAAAAATGAAAAAGAACGTTCAGCATAGAGAAATTCTGTTGTGTTGGTTGGCTGCTGAATAGCTGCTTCAGAGATTGACAGAACAAGATGGGGTTTTAAAATGGGACAAAGACTTAATTCAATAGAGAAGCAATACAATACAAAAAAATATGGAATTCTATTCATTTACATGCAAGCTAGTAAGTGGGTGGAAAATTATTCTTTTTTTTCCTTTAATTTACAGCCTTACAGAGAAATTTTGATTTTGCAGTGTTTCTGCAAGTTGCTACCATAATCTACTTTTTCTCTGAGATGCAGAATTTTGCCCACTTCATTTAGAGAGCAAATAAACCGACTGAAATGGTGATCTATTTTATGCCCCAGCTTTATCTGTCCTCCTCCATTATTCTTTCTGAACTCAGCTGAGTCAAGAAATGAGTCATGGTTGTGTCATGTGGCTCAGCTGCTTCTGAGGACAACTCATTCGCAGAAAGAAACACAAACTGCCCTTGACATTCATGAGACAAAGAGAACAGTGAAATGTGGAGAAACACTTAATTCCACCCATGTTTCACTGAGAGCACTTCCTGAGATACCAGTATATACCTTTATCCAGAGTTCTCTATTCCTCATGTGACTTTCTTTTAAATTTGTATTCAGGTATCTTGAACCACTTCTTATGATAGTTCGACCATTCCTATTCTCTGTATTCTGACTTTAGTTATTTATAGCAGGTTCTATGTACTAATGAAATCTTTGCATTTTGCCTCTGATGTCAACAGAGGAGTCAGGCCTTCAGCGAACCAAACTACTCTAAATTCACTTCCTTGAATTGTCACCAGTGCTGATACATATAATGCTGAGCTAGATTAGAAGAAGGGATTAAAATAAGTGGGAGGAGGAAATATATAGGAAATTATGTATTTCTAGGACTTGAAAGCAGGCAATGTTCATTTCCAATGAGAGCATCACGAAGGAAATGAATGTTGTCACAGGAATAAATGTAACACATAGTCCCTCACAAGGTCTCAGGTCTTTGTGAGACAGATCTGTATGATCAAATAGAGGACCTTGGTGATTTCCCAGGTATAAACTTATGCCCTTCATACTTACATTCAAGCTTACATCATTATCAAAAGAGATAAAGCAGCAGCAAAGGAAACAGGATTAACCATGAAAGTCATTAGATTTTAAATTACTGAAGTAAATAAACTTCCCACACAGTGACCCAGAATATCTAACTTTTCTTTAAAAACCATTAACATAGAAAACTTATCAGTCATTTTAATACTTTCTTCCATCAGGATCAGTGTAAGTACAAAGTACAACCAGCCTGATGCCTACAGCTCTGATTCAGAGACTCATGTATATATGTATAAATACACAGATTTATATTTATATATATATGTATGTATAAATCTGCACAGATGTCACCATGTCATTGCATTCAGTCTGGAGGAAAAGACTAGCAGCCCATTCCAGGAGACAAAGAAGTAGCAGGTTGCCCCTGAACCTGATGAAGCAGCAGTCCCTGACCAGCATGATCATGGATGAAGGTGCACCCTTGCCATTGTACATTTCTCAGCAACAGACTTACCCTACCAACAATCTCTCATTGTGTGGCACGATGGACATGGACCTACATCCAATACACAACTGCTCCATGCACACATGTCATAGCTTGCTACAGCCAAGTTCATGTCTTGCATTATCAAGTAGGCAGTCTCATGCCCCAGTATTGGAGTTCAGAGCATAGTGAGGAAGTTCAGCATTTTCCTATGTGTCCAACTAGCACATGCAGATGCTCTCTGGTTTCTGATTTCAGGTGAGTCAGTCTTTTTCTGACTGAACATTCCCTGAGCTCAGGAGCATAACATTAATTCTCTCACAACCACTCCTATATTAGTAAGATGTTACTATATTTCCATTTTTATTTCTATCTCCTGTGGACTTTCTGTTCCCTGCAAACATATGAAAACATTAAGAATAATAAAGTTTAGTTCATATATATCATTTTCCATGTTTAAGCTTAGAAACTAATGATGCTGTAAGTCCCTACAACAGTGCCTTTTAGAGAGTAGTAAGGCAAGAACATCTTATTGGAGAACCAAGAAGGTGTGAAATGACATTTAGTTAAGAGACCGTATTGTAGATTAAAGAGACATAAAATGCTGGTTTTCAGCTAAGAGCAGAACCTGAATGAAAATCCCAAGTTTTAAGGGAGAAAACAACACTAATTTGATATAGATAAGTGCAACTATAAAATCAATCTACTAGGTACTTACAGCAACAGTGCAGTTAAGCCAGTAGTTGGAATATCACACACACACACACAATCACACAGAATCACTATGGTTGGAAAAGACCTCTAAGACCATCAAGTCCAACTGTTACCTAACACTACCAGGCCGACTAGTACACCATATCCTCGAGCACCCTATCTAGACAGCTTTTAAATGCATCCAGGGATGGCAATTCCACCACTTCCCTGTGCAGCCTGTTCCAGTCTTTGATAAACCAGTATTGAAGTTTTTCCTAAAGCCTAACCTAAACCTCCCCTCCCTACAATCTCCTTTCAGGTAATTGTACAGAGTGATAAGGTCCCCCCCGAGCCTCCTTTCCTCCAGACTAAACAACCCCAGTTTCCTCAGCTGCTCCTCATAAGACTTACTCTTGAGACCCCTCACCAGCTTTGTTGCCCTTCTCTGGACCCACTCCAGCACCTCAATGTCTCTCTTATACTGTGGTGCCCAAAACTGAGCACAGTACTCAAGGTGTGGCCTCACCAATGCTGAGACATATGGCAGAAGATACAAAAGACCTAACATTCATATTGTGAACTTAGTTAACAAATAAGCTCAAACATTTTTCATGAAGCTCATCCAGCCACTTCATTGGATTCCACCAAGCTGCAGCAATGAACCTACAAGTTGGTTTGTTCCTGGGTTGCCTCCAGCCATCATTTCTGGGTCTAACTTATTCAGTACTCTTATTAAATACAGTATGATGTATTTCTTGCTTTACCTGTAAATAAGAGGCAGTCTCTTCCAAAAGAGATCTCCTAAGAAGCTTAAAAACATGCTTCTTGAGGGCAATTTCAGTTTTAGTCTAACATCTTCAAGCTACTCAGAGCAAATAGATAGGACTCACTACATGATCTTTTATTTCACACAGACCAGGAGATGTACAGTTTTATGTAAAACATGCACTATCTCCATCTCCACCCTCTACCCCAGAGTCCCAAAGATCTTACTGACCCTTTGAGTTTCAGGTCCCTCCTGCTGGACTGCATTACCCAGCTCGAAGAGTGTCCTTGAAATGCTATATTTTCTTTATTTTGCATTCTCCAGTGGTCTTGTTAGCTTGGCAGTCCTTAACTTGAGTGTAAAATCTATTCCTATGTGACTCCCTGCTTTTTAATCCTTTCTTTACTTAGCCCTGCCTTTATACATTCCTTGGTCTTTTTATTTGTTTCAAGGATTTTCTGGTCCTTACAAGTCTAGGTTTTCATCCACAGAAAACTTAGAGAAAACTCGTTTCCCTGTGATGAAGTCATTACACAATTTTGGTTCAATTCTATTATTCAGACCCAGTATTCTGCCTCCTGGAGCCCAAGAAGCAGGTAGACAGAATATCTTAAACAATGGCATAAATATATAGCAAGACCACAGACCTGAGCAGAATTCATAAATGGTGCATAAACAAATTCCCAAATGAAATTAACGTTTTTAACCAGTGTGGTCATTCAGAAACCTGAACTGTTCTGCAGCCCTAGGCATTCAATTGCTTTCTCTCACTGGATTTTTTGTTCATTGACAACAATTTTGATTAATGACAGCCTGGCCAATAGTGTATTTATACTCCAGAAGACAAAGTGCTACAACATTTAACAAAAGAAAATAAAAGATAAACACGGACATATGGGTTGTTAAAATGGTATTTTATTCAACAATTCTGAAACTTTAACAAGAAGTACATCCTCTGATTGTAATGGATAGTCAGATGGTTGAAACAATTAATCTGGGTTTCCTGTATAAAAATGAAAGAGCTTGGTGCAGCAGAAATCATTAGGATTTAAAATAAGTAGAACCTTCTCTGTTCCAGAATTCAAAGGATGAAGGTGTTTTTCAAGCTGCTAAAATAGCATGGGTTGTTAATACCTCTAAAGACAGTCATCAGCCTTCCTACTACCTTCGAAGCTAAAACATGCATTTCCTGTTTAGTTTGAGACAAAGTTTCATGAGTTTCTATTTTTCTGGGAACTTAAGATAACTCTTCTGGAACTCAATTTAATTTTGACATCCTATTCATCTTCCTGCTTATTTCCCATCACTGACCCTGATCTTATTAAAAAACCTCTGAGAATGTCAGCAACTGTAGGGGGAAGGGGTGTTGACAAGTTACTCTGGAATGTGTTTAATGCCTTAAAATTGTCATTGATTGAAACTAGCAATTCTAAATGAGCAATTGAAAACTAATTTCCCACTATTTTTTATTTCTGTTTCTCCCCAGCCACATTTGGCACTCCAGGGCTGATTTCAAGACAGACAGGCCAATAGCTGTTAGGAACACATCTTTCTTTATCCTAGTGCCTGATTTAGTCTCTTTCAGGTTATAAAACCAGGGGAGGCTTTTTCTATGCTGCAATTGGCCAGTTGGGACAATTTAAAAGACTTAGCATTGCTCCTGTCTTATGGAATAAGGGCAATACACACACAAACATAGAGCTGATTGTACCCTATCTGTATGTGTGTGCCCCGTGTTTAATGTGTTAATATAAATTCGAGTGAGGAGTGTCAGGACAGGATGAGCTAGATGGAAATATCTAGACAATGCTGTTCCCCTAGATAAAGTCGTCCGTCTCCTAGAGATCTGCAGCTTGGACTTGTCAGGTGTGTCCTTGTGTTAATAATTCTGGGTAATTTCTTTCCATGAGTTTGTCAGGTTGAGTCTTGAACACATGCAAAATTTGACACCTACCACACTGACCTCCTGGGACAACTAAGTCCACAGTTTAACTGTTCACAGCATACTGTAATTCCTTCTCTTTTTGTGTTTACTTCTAGTCTTATAATACTCAGTGAATAATAATTTTCTATCATCTGCCTGCTCTTTCCATTTGTTTTGTTCATGTCCATCACATCTATTCCTCAGTTATGCCTTTTCCAGGAGGAAGTATTCTTGTCCATTTTAGTCATTTTTCATACTGGTTCTCTCATCCTTCCTCTTTACAACCTTTTTTATGCTATGATACACTTTTCAAGACTGAAGAGAGAGAACTGTATGCAATATTGAAGTTGTGGTCACAATAATTGTGGTCAACAATGATACAATGAAGTTTGTTGCTGTTACCTTCTTCTTAGTGCTTCCTGCCATTCATCTTGTTTGACTCGTCTCTGAGCTAACATTATGAATATAACATCTAGATCTTTTTTCCAAACACATGTCAAATCACATTTATAAACTTCAAATATATCTGCCATTTAACTGCTCAGTAGCTTGGCTTTGTAGAATCCCTTGGCAACTGTCTGTCATTGTTTTGGTCTTCCTTAAACCAAATAACTTATTATTTGTAGTTAAAATAGTAAAAGGCTAAATAAGAAAAATGTGAAGTTTCCATTTTTAAAATATTCCCTTTTTATTTTCACTTTCTGTTGTGTTTTGTTGTTCAAGCAAGGTTTTTGAATATAGGTACTTCACAGGCACTGTTATGCTGGCTTATTGATAGCAAAGTTTTGAAATGTATCTTCTGCTGGTAAAGAGCTACTTTTCTCCTTTGAGACTCCTGGCTGTCTCTCCATTAAACAATCATTCATTACATCAAAAAACTTAACCTTGGTATCATATTGGGTCTGTGACATCTTAATTTACAATTGAAGTATCCTATCATAATAGCCTCTTTGATCATGCTGTTTGTCACAATGAGGCATTATAACCAACCTGAATGGGTGGCTGATGTCAACAGGCAGCACTGCAATTTCTCCGTGTAGGTACAGAATTACCATCAGTACAGACTCCATACTATCTGCTTAAACTGTTCCTAAAATTTAACTCTCTGAATGCTGTCACATATTTCACCACTACTCCCCTTCCAAGAAACACTTTGCTTTTCCTTCAGACTTTGCCCTCTGGTATAACATAGTCTAGAGAACAAGCCTTATGATGAGCAGCTGAGTGAACTGGGTTGTTTAGCCTGGAGAAAAGGAGGTGGAGGGGGGACATTCTCGCTCTTTACAACTGACAGAAAGGAGGTTGTAGAGAGGTGGGTGTTGATCACTTCTCCCAAGTAACAAGCAATAGGAGAGAGGAAACAGCCTCAAGTTGTGCCAGAGGAGGTTTAGTTTGGACATTAGGAAAATTTTCTTGACCAAAAAGGTTGTCAAGCAGTGGAACAGGCTGCCAGGGCAGTGGTAGGGTCACCATCCCTGAAGGTATTTAAGAGATGTGTGGAAGTGTTTCTGAGGGATGTGGTTTAGTAGTGAATTTGGCAGTACCAGCTGTGTGGTTGGAATCAATCATCTTAAAGTTCTTTTCCAACCTAAATGATTCTATGATTCTAATTGATGATCATTCTTCCACCAACTTTATGATAATTCAAATCCTTGTTTAAAGTCACGTATTCTTGTTCTCTTATTTTTTTAGACTTGTAGAATTTGTAAAGCAGTGCCAGTCCTTAGTCCAATTGCCACTTTTCTGGGTTCTGTTTAAATAGGAAGTAATTATTTGATCACCCTGCCCTTATTATTAGCTGTTTTCAGTTTTATCAGCTTCTAATATATTCTGTCTTTGAGGAAATGGTATATCTATGATATAATCCAGAAACCTATGATCTTCTGCAGCTTTTAGCACTTTTTTAGTCATTATTTTTAAAACCCTCCTGTAATCTTTCTAATTTTAAATGCCATTTGTCTGTTTCCATTTTGTTTTTAATGAAGTCATTATTGCTTCCAAAATCCCAGTTATTCAGTGGATAGGTGCAGAATGACAATATTGCTTACCAAAGGTGAGCCCATATGCTAACATAGTTCCTAATTAGAAAATAAACAGCAGCTAACTTAGAAACACAGCTGCAGAGGAGTAGCCCCGTGGTCTCTGCTTTTCCTCGTTCAAAGAATCATACACTGCCAAGAGGAGGCTAGGGAGAAGAAACTTTCAAAATGGTGGAGAGACAAATAAAAAAAATAGCAAAAAGGCAATATTTACCTGTAAACTTCATACAAATTCCTTGTAGCTTTTGTACAGTCAAACTCTTCAAGTAGACTTCTCCTTAGATAGATCATGAGTTTTTTGGCAGGGCAAGAGTGTTTCATCAGAAGTGCTGGGAGAAATGTGAGCTTTACTTTTACAGCTCCAAGGTTCTCTTGTGTTACAGAAACCCAACCAGAAAAAGTAATGTGTCTAAATTACTCCTGAACTTCAGTAAAGGTTTGCTTCTATTTTGCTTCTTACAATGTGCAAGAAATGCCTTTGTCTGGACTGGTTTTTCTATAACAGATATCCACCTTTGAACAGAATATTTCAGATCTGCGTGAATTCCTACATTCTTTTCATAATTTGTACAGACTTTTCTCGTGGTATTAGGTAGCAAAGGCAAAAGCATCAGAGAGAAGATCTTATTAGGAGCTAAACTTTAATACTTTGTAAATAGTTAACTGCAGAACTGTGTGTATTATTTTGAAAGATACACGCACTATGCCTCAAAGCCACTGTTACTTGAAAAATAGCAGCATAAATCCTTCTATCTGCATACTTCTCATATTATTTACAGCTTAATACAATACCCAAATGCATTCTGTGAAGTAGGTCCATGCTGTAGCTAAGGTTTATTGTTACAAACATACCACACAGACATATCCTAGCTAGTTTTCAGCTAGGGAAGATTCAGCAGAAAATATGTGAGCAAGGGTTCAAGAAAACAGAGAATCTGAGGACATATTTTGGCAGTAAGATGGCATTGATGCAGCTAGGCTGCTAGATAGACTCTGCAGTTAAAGGTAGACTGGATTGGTCATATCTTGGTGTCAGTGCAGACAAACACTAAGAAATGGAAAAAAAAAAAAGAGAAGAAACCAAGATTAACTAGTGTGGTGCCTCTTGGTCTTTTTTTTTTTTTTCTCCCTGTTACAGATGCATTGATTTTCAGAAACTCCTGAGGACTGGCTTGCAGTCTCCTAATGATGTCTGCCAACAAGCAATGACAAGAATTACTTGTATGGACCAGTGGCTAAATAAGAGTGCACTAATGGCTTGCTTTCTGAATCAGGAATTAGCCTAAGGTCTGGAGTTTCATCTTTAGCCAATGCTTTCCATTCTTCATGTTTGTATCTCCTTCAAAGCTGTTACAGGCAGCTTTTCCAGCTCTTTTATTTCCTCCTACTTGCAATGAGAGGACTAGGCAGCAGATTTCCGTGTCCTTAAAGTGAGTCATTACATCAGTAACTTCCTCAGTAATGCTGCAAGATGCCAAAAAGAAATCATTCTCAAAGGCAAACACAACATATCACTAAATAGAGGAAAGGAGAGGCTGTGAAGGGACATAATTTGAAATATATTAAAGGATGTGTGCATATACATAGTATCAATGAGTGTTAAGGTGAGAAACAGGGGCTTCCTCAGCTGTCGTGTACCAGCCATTCCAATGATCCAGTGTTTGAACCTTTCCTTTAAGTGTTTAGTATATTAACAGCTCCATTTTTTGGTTAGTTTTGTGTAGGCAAACCCTAGTAATGTTGCAGCTTAAAAAGCTGCATCATATGAAGAGAGCTGAAGGCAAGCTAGAACAAAGTTGGAAGTACTGGGAATCTCAAAGGAAAAAGTAAAATAGAATATTTCCTTTTTTATATTCACTTGGGGCCAAATGGAATGGTATTTTACACACATAAATTCTTTGTTGGGTCAATGCCTTAATAAAACTAAACCATCTGATGCTTGTATTTCTTCCCAAGCTTGGTATATACCATACTGTCACTTGAAATGTTAATAACAAAGCTGTTAAAGATGTCCAAGGCAGGGACCTCTTTAAAGATTAGTGACCTTTCCTCCAAACCTTCCCTGTCTTAAAATGACCTAGAACAATGATAAGAGCAGAACTCTGCTTTGTGTAAGAAAATTTTGTGAATCGGATCTAAAGCGAATCCTATACCATTTGGAAGTGGCTATATAGCCAGTGCTATATGGGCAGTCCCAATACTAAAATCCAAGGGTGGGAAAGTGTGCTCATCAATAGCAAATTTCCTCAAAGGTCAGCTGAAATGCTATTATGTGAAGTGGGTTTGTGACAGAAACTAATTGCTCTGGTTCTGCAGGATTTTTTTTTCAAAATGTGAATATCTATCCCTAAAGGTTCTATTCTAAGACCATAAGGTCTCTTAGGTCATAAGCCATGGCTTTCCTTTTGGCAGGAAGGAGGAGAAAGGAGAAAAGAAATGCATGAAATACATTATGGAAACTTAAAAAAAATAATTTATGAGCTGTCATTAATAATTATTATTCTGAGTGTTTGATGTAATCACTCTTTTAAATGCCACCAAATCCACCCTTGCAGGATGTAATTCTGACTTGCACTGTTCAACTTGCATTGAAGAGAATGAAGTTACTCTTGTTTACACCAGAGCAAGAGTGCAACCACCCCTTTATTCTTTAAAAAATCCTCCCTGCAGGGACTGCTTCTTTTCTGATACTTCTATAATAAAGCAAATTGGTATGTCCATTTGCGTACGTATCATGGGTGATCTGTTTATCAAGAAATGAAAGAACATTTCCTTCCAATTTCTGTTTTCCTTGTGATTGATATTAATTAGGTTTTCTGCAAAGCACGGCTTATCTTGAACTGAACCCAAAGCAGATGAATATGTTACTGTGCGGTAAGATTTTCTTTTCTTGAAATGAAGAATGGGATGAAGATGCTTATCTGAGATCAAACAGGCTTCAGGTAGAGTTTACATCAGCAGCACTTTGAAATTCATTGTTAGAGTATAGTTGGTATCAATAAGGAATGAGGATGGTACCCTGTATTGTGACTGCATTTATTAACTTATTTCCAGCAGCTAAAAAAGAGAGCTGCCATGTACCTCCAGTCGCAGTCTTTTCTTCCTTAGATGAAAGAGGCAAGTATAGTTCACAATGAAAATTAATGAAATGCCTGAGAACAGCTAAAAAAAAACACTGTTAAAAATAAAAGCTTGTGAATTTCCTCTGAGGTCTAATGTTAGTACACAGAGTTGAACAAAAGTTCGCAGTGCAAAGGCTGATAGCTTTCTCTGCTGCCTGCTATGCCTCCTGTCTCTATGTGACAGTGAAGTGCTACATGGGGATGCCCCAACCAGCTGGAGCGAGCTCGAGAGGTAACCCGAATTACACCAGCTCACATACCAAAAGCAGTGCAGCCATGCCTGTGCATCCCGCTGCCAAGGTACCATGACTTGTTTCTCAAAGTGGAGCACCACACCAACAGTCTTCCAGTACTTGATAGAGCATGTTTATACCTAATAATATAGTAGAGACTTATTCTGATCCTTACACTTTAGGAAGGCTCTGGGTGCAGATGCTAAATCTCTCTTTTCCATAGTACTAGCCAATATCCTCTGCTGCTATATTGTGAAATAGATCCTGTGACTTAATTTAATTCTCTCTTTACACCACACTGATGTAGGCTCTTCTTTCCCTTCAGCTTCCCTATAATCCCCTGCTTAGCAGTTCTACAGCTCCCTTCACCCCTCACTGAGCTCTCTCTGCTGCTCACACAACCCGTCCAGCTATTGCCTTCTCCTCCCTGTGCTACAGTGAAGCCTTGATGTTCTGAAATCACCTCCCTGCTAGAGCTTCACCACTCACACCATTGGCAAAATAGTTTACACTACTCTGTTTTGTACAAGCGCAGCTTATCCCGGCAGCGACACGTTTAAATCCCAGGACAGCTAAACCCTTCAATACTGTGGTCATGTATGACATGTAACTAGATAGATGTATTACCCAGCAGGCATTTCCCCTGCTCTAGGATTCAGAGAGGAAAGCTTTTGCCATCTTCCAGCATCATTGCTTTGCTTCATCGTCTTTTTTCCACTTCTTTTTTTAGCAGCATCCATTTCTTCCCTGTACCAGTGTTTTCACCATCACTCTGCCAGTTATGGTAGTTACTAGATTCTTAATAAAAGAGAATAGCTGCAAATTACAGTTGCCATCTGGCTTTTATTTTAAGAGAATGAGGCTTTTCCTTTCCCTTATTTTTCTCATTCTAAAAAAAATGCTGAAATAAAGAAACAATATGGTTTGGATTTTTCTGTCATAGAGTCTCAGAAAGGGTCACCCCACTATATAGCCAAAAGAAGTGATTTAGTCTCCCTGCTAAATCAGTCTTCAACTTCTCCTAAGC
This sequence comes from Eurystomus gularis, assembly GCA_013400335.1. Taxonomy (NCBI): domain Eukaryota; kingdom Metazoa; phylum Chordata; class Aves; order Coraciiformes; family Coraciidae; genus Eurystomus; species Eurystomus gularis. Next base: position 358,959 of record VZZY01017122.1, on the reverse strand, counting down.
AGAGACAGTCAATTGTGCCTAATTGTGTGTAGTAGTTCAACGGTATGGACTACTGTTCATTGGGGACTGAGCTGCTCATTTTAGTTAGGACCAGAAATTGAACTCAAACCCAGGTCCCAAAGAATAAAGCATGGTGTTTTATACATTAAGTCATTCCTCCTTTCTTACTTGGCCCGTGAAATGAATCAGGGAGAGATTATTTTCTGGGTAAATTGGTAGTAAAAGCCTGATGCAGACAGTTCCACAATTTGATTGCAGCCCGACTTCCACTTATTGAATATCACATCAAGCAGTGGTTCAAGGGTTTCATATGACAGCTTTAAAATTCACAAAGTTTTCAAAGGTACTTACTACATTGTGATCAGGTCACAGATCTAAATGTCAGTATTGTATGCCTGATTTGCACATTTCAAAACGATTTAGTAATTTTTTCATTTTAGCTGCATGCATGAAGTGATTTGGAATACAGAAACAATTTGGAATCATATTTAGTTTGTAACAGTTCAATTAACTTTAGTGCTGAAACATGCTTCTTTCTTAGTAACTAGTTTAATTGGTTACTATTGCAAGAACAGGTTTTGAAAGACTGCCTAAAAGGCCAGGGGCAAACTAAAGCCCACTTCTACAGAATCCATGCTCCTGCATAGGCATGTGTGAAAAAGAAATAGCAAACAGTCTTTGGGGTCACAGTGTAGTGTATGATTGCCAGTGGGAAAAGGACACGTAGCCTGAGCAAGAAATGGACTGCGCAGCAACTGCTTTTCTCTGACATGGTATAACCTCCAGTTCCCTTTGGCTAATTTTATTACTGTTCAATAAGCAAGAACAGTACAGCACAAAAAGGTTAGAAAATCTCAGTGGTTCATTATAAAATATATATATTTAAACTTTATTCTGAGTGGAGAGTACAAAGATAAGGTAAAATAATGTAAGAGTGTGATTTATAGGATGTTAACATGTGCCAATGGTAGGAAGTGTTGGTCTAATGAATTTAAGGAAACATCTGCTTTTCTTGTGAAAGCTTGACTTTTATTTTGCTAGTGCCAGAAATCTATTTTTTTTTAAAGGATTTGCACTTCGAAGCTCTTTTGCTTAGGTTTAAAAATAAGAAGGACATGTCTCTTCAGAGACAGTAAATCATCACATACATTAATTCTGTCACAGATGAATAAGGAAAAAATTTGCATGGACTTTTGAACCCCTGCATGACTGCAAAGGAGTGCCTGGGATCTTGGTGAGATTTTAAAATGTTATTTAGCTTTCTCTCACAAATCTGCATCACAGCCTAATCCAATGAAAAAACTAAAGCCTGTGCTGGATTCTGGGCTGAAGAGGGGACTTGAGACTGCATTTATGCATTTTTAGTGCTTTCAGCCATAAGATCTTTTGCTGCAGTAATCCAGCTGCAGTTTGCTCAGAGCACTGCCTCTGCACCTACATGCTGAACGTTGAAGGTACAAAGACAAAGTGATGTCATTCGTCTCTGAGATACTGGGAAGCAAATTTGAGGAGAAAGAGTAATGCCTTCATGGAGTCACTGCTTATCAAAACTAAACTTCCTTTGCCTCTTTAAGAATGGGCAAGATATTGAGTGCCATTTATTCAGCACATAGAGGACTCATGTATGTTTATGAAATAAATGAGCATGTATTCTTCATTTCAGGTAATTAAAAACACACCAATGCTAGGGACTGAGGTGTGCTATACCCCAAGAGCAGGTCTCATTACATCTGATTTCATCCAACCAAATTTTTGGTCTCTAAGTCAGCCTCTGAGTTTTCTACACACTTAATTATGAGAAATCAGCACCTTAAGTGGCAGCCATTCCCTCCTAACCACTGTACAAGCTGCATGGTCTACGAGGGTCAGGGAATGACTCAAGTCCACTGACTAGAGGCAACTCTGGATATCCAACTAGACTAATTCTCGTACATCTAGGGCTAGGTGAAATACAGCCAGTGTACAGGCTACAAACTTCCAGAGTGCATAGCCATTCATTCCTTCAAATGAGAAAGTATATTTTGATAAAAAAGGAATCAATATTGCTACCATAACCAAAAGTTCTGTATACCCTTGGCTTTCAGATAGTGTGTTAATAGATGATAATGATGTAATGTTGTAAAGATCTAATATATAATAATAACTGATGCAGGGTAAATTCGGATTTCTAGAAAATAAGCTTGGAAATTCAGAGTGATACCATTTATATCCTTAATTCACTGCCAAGACAAATAAATTTGATATAAGGGAATTACAGTTGTTTAATTCAAGAAATTGAATTAAACAACTTCGTTGTGAATAGGTATTAGCTGTAGGTTGCATTTTGATGAATTTAACTGAAATAGCAGTAACATAATTCTAAATATTGCTTCAAAGATTATTTAAATTTTCACTCATTAAAGAATAATATTTCATTGAGATAATAGGTGATTTTCAATTTGCCTCCTCCAGATTTCCAGTTTTACTGCACCAAGCACTCGAAATGGAGGAAAATAGCTCTTTTTTAAAAGGAACATGTCCTTTTTTTTTTTTTTCACTGGGAAGAGGCAGATTCAAGAAATCTGTTGATGGACTGTCTTTAGGCATATATTTTGACCATGCGACTGAGTGAAGCAGGCTTGTGGTAGCTGGAGCTGCAGGGCTGGGGAGGAGCAGAGCCCTACAGGCCCATCAGTGAGGGTGGGGGCTTCTCTTGGGGACACCTTTGTGTAACTGTCAGCATAGATATACCCCAATGCACAAGCTCACTGTGGAAATTTTTATCCACCAGTTTAGATCCTGGCTTAAGGCAGAAAATGAATCCAGGAGCAGTGACCTAAGTTGGACCAGATTCTGAAATTTGCCTGTTCTTCAGGAGAAATAACCCCACCTGCTCCATCAGGCGCTGTGTTACAAGATGAGTCAAAAAAGGAGCATTAGATGAGAGCAGTGAAGTGCCTGTAGAATCTAGACCAATACCAGGGTGAGTAAGAAGCTCTTATCTCCATCCAAAGATGGAGGTGATTGTCATATGGGAAACAGGAGAAAGTGAAGGAGAAATGAGCAGAGGGAGCACTGTTTTTCAGCCTGTGGTCCAGGAACCCCTCAGCCTGCTTTCAACGGATCTATGAAGGACAATTAAAGAAAGTACATATACGTGTACTTGGTTAAGTTTAATGACAGAGATGTCCACTGGAAAATGCTTAGGGACAGAAAGTTTGCAAAAGCTGAAAAAGCGTGTTTTAGCCAATTGTTTCCAGGAGCCTATTTTCCCCTGTAAGTGAACTGAAGTTTCGATCATGCTCCTTGGTCTAATACTTGGCCTTTGTTTGTTTATGTAAATCAGGATGCTTAGTGTAAATTATAATTATTGAAAAACAATTGTCATCCAAATTAACATTCTGCCTTTCATTTTACACCAGACCTGCTGGGCGTTTTTAGATAAACCCTGAATCAACTTCGCTCTAGTGTTTATGACTAAATGGATTCATTTTTTTGGCAAAGTAGCCCTGTTTCTCCAATAGCATAATGCCAGCAGCAATTCATATCTATCAGACCATCCTTGAGGGTCAGCTGGGGTTGTTCCTGTGGAAGATATTATGCAGCTCCTTCCAGTATTTGCTTTCCCTATTCAAGCTGGGCATATTTTCAGCATAGAGATATACACACATATATGCACACATATGCATGTGTTTATGTATACATATGTATATATATATCTACCTCTAGTATATACCACTAGATATCATTAGTTTTATTTTTAATTTCTTTGCTAATTGCCTCCATTTGTATATCTGCATTTATTGTCGGAAAGGAGCACTGCATAATAAGGAGAAGTACAAAGGGAGGGAAGGTAAAACAATGTATGACTGCAAAAAGATGGTAAAAATTAATCCACAAGAGGTTTTTAATTTCAGATATCCAGCCAAATAGTCTGTCTGGAGGATCTGCTCTGCCCCATTACATGATTGCTACGAAAAACCAGGAAAAACCCTTTGCTACATATGTCCTAGGAAAAGAGGTAAAAAAATATATACAAATTACCTCTTTTCAAAGTAATATGATGAAAATGGTGATATTGTAACTCTGAAGACTTCTAATGAACACTTTATCCTCAAAGAGCACTTAATTCACAAAGGAACATGTCTCTAGAAAAGTAACCCAAAGCCTGGAGAAACAATACAAGCATTTGCAAAGACTTTGTATTATCGCCAGAGAGGTGATAAATATGAAGACCATAAAGCATGAACATCTTTGGAACCAACTTGTCTTTGGGATCTCAGATAAAGCACTTTCCCAGAGCCTGGTTTCCCAGTGATTTCATCAAGGAGGTGATTTCATCAAAAGCTAAAGGAAAGCTAGTGCAATGCTGAAGTGATAAAAACACAAGGAAGAGATTGTAAAGCCATTGAAGGGTGCAGCAGGGGTATCTTCAAATCTTTAAATACTTTTTCCGCTAATAATAGACATGCAGTAGAGCTGAGCAATTATTTCCCTTTACAGATCTGAATAGAAAGATTTCTTAAATGGGAATAGATAGATCTTATTAAATAAATAGGGCAGTGCCACATGTTGTAAATACAAAGTCAGATATAATCAAAAGAAATTACATTTGCTACTTACCCCTGAAGAGCCATGGTAGTAAGGCCTAAAAATAGAGTGGGATTTTTGAATGCTCAGCCTCTATGTGACCCTGTACACAACTAGGACTTTAGAGCAATGGTTGGTGTGGGTGTCCTGGGCACTCCTGCAGAAGCCAACATGCTCCCATCATCTTCTGCAAAGCTGTAGTGGTTTGAGGTGGTCTGGGAAGCCACCTGGTGTTGTTGCATTAACTATTTCAGTTTAGAGATGCTATTGAAAAGTACCAAAGTGTGCTGTAATAAATAAACAAATAAATGCATTCTTAAATATAGCAGCTGGAACAAATCCTTACAGTGCCATCACTGTGAACTGAATGTGCTGAAGGAGACTGTTTCCAGGTTTATGACTAGGGTTTGGAAATGACATTTAAAATACTGCAGCCAGCTATGAATTTAATCATAGAACAAACATAGGGAAATCGAGAAAAAAAAATCCACTCACTGTTCTGTTGCCAAATATGGCCTGTCTTAATGGAGGAAGGGGTTTTTAGGAGTTTATTAGCCAAAAGTATCTATTACCAGTTCACATATCTTGGGCTGGCTGATACACCATCCCACATTTAAGGAAATGGCAAATAACTTCAGGCTGAAGTGGTCCTTGATTGTACCTGCACTGTGCCAAGCCTCGGACTCTTTGGATCCCCAGGCTGATTTCCACTCCTGTAAAGGAGCCAAGGTGGTATGAAAGCACTTTAGACCCTACAGTTCCTACAGTGCAATTTCAATAGATGCTATTTCAGCATGAGCAAAACCCAAGTACTGCTGCTTTCCATCTTTTAACTGTTCACGGGTTTATTGGGTTAAACTCAGGAGGTCTGATTCTGCCCATTACCGACATGAAAAAGCACACAAATCTGTTTCTAAATAACAGCTTAAGGAACAATTATTTCTTTTTTAGGCAGCTCTGAATTCAGTTACCATGACTGCAAAAATACAGAAAACTGGTTTCAGATGAATTACTAGAAATGCTCGAATGACAAGTTAATCAGATACTGTGTATCTCTTGATCAGTTAGTTTACAAACACTGCCCAGAACGCCGGTGATCTGTCATGGCCACAGAGCAGAAGGCATTCCCTTTGACTCTATTTGTGATGGTGACCCAGGCAGGAAGGCTCTTTGCAATAATGTCAGCCAGGGTGCAAGTAGAATCAGAGCTTCTTGCTGGCCTGTGGGAATTAGTTCTTCTGCAACATAATGATGTAGATATGGCCTTGTTCGGAGATAGAACTATTCTTGCAGTTTATGTTTTATTGTAACAGATGAGTTTTAGTGACAAATCCCAGATAAGGAGTCTACATGTACATACGTATTTTATATATCGTGGTATTGATATGTATATATTCATATATATGTATGTGTATATATAACAGAATCACAGAATTTCCTAGATTGGAAAAGACCTTTAAGATCATCAAGTCCAATCATGAACTTAACACTGACAAGTCCTCAACTAAACTATATACCTAAGTACTACATCTACACATCTTTTAAATACCTCCAGGGATGGGACTCAATCACTGCCCTGGGAAACCTGTTCCAGTGTCTGATAACCCTTTCAGTAAAGAAATTCTTCCTAATATCCAATCTAAACTTCCCTTGGTGCAACTTAGGGCTATTTCCTCTTGTCCTATCACTTGTTGCTTGGTTGAATAGACCAATCCCCACCTCTCTGCAACCTCCTTTCAGGTAGTTGTAGAGAGCAGTAAGGTCTCCTCTGAGCCTCCTTTTCTCTAGGCTAAACAGACCCTGTTCCCTCAGCCACTCCTCGTAAGACGTGTTCCAGACCCTTCACCACGTTTGTTGCCCTTCTTTGGACATGCTCTAGTGCCTCAATGTGCTTCTTATGGTAAGGGACCCAAAACTGAACACAGTACTCGAGATGCAGCCTCAGCAGCACTGAGTACAGGATTAAAATCACTTCCCTGGTCCTACTGGCCACAGTATTCCTTATACAGGCCAGGATGCTGTTGGCCTTCTTGGCTATCTAGGCACACTGCTGGCTCATGTTCAATCGGCTGTCAATCAACACCCCCCAGGTCCCTCTTTGCTGAGCAGCTTTACAGCCACTCTGCCCTGAGCCTCTAGGTTGTTGTGGCCAAAGTGCAGAACCTGGAATTTGGCCTTATTAAAACTCACACAATTGGTCTTGGCCCATCAATCCAGCCTGTCTAGATCCCCCTGCAGAGCCTTCCTACCCTCAAGCAGATCAACACTTCCACCCAGCTTGGTGTCATCTGCAAACCTACTGAGGGTGCCCTCGATCCCCTCATCCAGATCATTGTACATATGTGTATATACACACATATAAATGTGCTTATCTGGTATATAAGCAGGTGTGTGCATGGGTTGGCTGAAGAACAGGCATGCCAGCAGGATAGTGAAGATTAAACATACCTTTAAAGGTTAAATGTTAAACAAGGCTTACAGTCTTGGTAAAGGAACCAAAGATCCGTATGACTTTCAGTTTGACCAGAGGAATAGTTTCCTTGGCATTACCTGAATCTATGTGAGCAAAATGGAGCAATGAAAATATTGTGTAATGTTTTTCTCTCTCACAAGAAATAAATAGTTCCAAGGGCCAGATACTGCCCTTGGCAGTATAAAGTAATAAAGGGAGATGTAACCAGGAGAAAGAGAAAACATTCCTATTCATCCAAGAAGAGCCGCTATAACAGGACTTGATAATCCACTTTCCCATATTCGGAGTACTTGAACTGACAATATTAATTCTGTAGCAAAGGATATAAGGTCTGGAGCTGACCATACCCTTGCTTTACTATGGTCTCATTGTTACCAAAAGCAATGACTGATTCTTCTAGAGATTCATCACTAACCTGCAAAATAACAGACGGTTTTCCATGTTCTCTATTACTCAGGATTTTGCAGAGATCTTCATATTATTGCTCTGTCCAGTTAAAGCTATTTTCATAGAATTGTAGAATCATAGGATGTTTCAGGCTGGAAGGGACCTCTAGAGGTCATCTAGTCCAACCTCCCTACACAAGTAGGGACATCTACTTAGGTCAGGTTACTCAGAGCCTCATTGAGCCTGACCTTGAATGACTCCAGGGATGGGGCCTCCACCACCTCTCGGGGCAGCCCGTTCCAGTGCTCTATGACCCTCATGTTAAAGACCTTTTTTCTAATATCCAACCTAAATCTATCTTTTCCTAGCTTAAAACCATTATTCCTTGTCCTATCACTACAAACCCTTGTGAATAGACCTTCCCCTGCCTTCCTGGAGGCCCCCTTCAGGTACTGGAAGGTCAGTATAAGGTCCTCCCGGAGCCTTCTCTTCTCCAGGCTGAACAGCCCCAACTCCCTCAGCCTGTCTTCGTAGGAGAGATGTTCCATTCCCCTGATCATTTTGGTGGCTCTCCTCTGGACACGCTCCAATACATCCACATCTTTCTTGTGCTGGGAGCTCCAGAACTAGATGCAATACTCCAGGTGAGGTCTCACCAGGGCAGAGTAGAGGGGCAGAATCACCTCTCTTGATCTGCTGGCCACAGTTCTCTTGATGCAGCCCAGGATGTGATTGGCCTTCTGGGCTGCCTTTGCACACTGGTGGCTCATATCCAGTTTTTCATCCACCAGCACTCCCAAGTCCCTTTCCACAGGGCTGCTCTCCAGTATGTCCTCTCCCAGCCTATACTGATAATGCTGGTTGCCCCGGCCCAGGTGCAGGACCCTGCACTTGGCCTTGTTGAACCTCATAAGGTTCATCTGGGCCCACCTTTCCAGCCTGTCCAGGTCCCTCTGGATGGCATCCCATCCCTCAGGCATGTCAACTGCACCCCCCAGCTTGGTATCATCTGCAAACTTGCTGAGGGTGCCCTCAATGTCACTATCAATATCATTAATGAAGATATTAAACAACACTGGTCCCAGCACAAACCCCTGGGGGACACCACTCGTCACCTTCCTCCATCTGAACATTGAGCCATTGACCATCACTCTCTGGATGCGACCACCCAGCCAGTTCTTTATCCACTGAACAGTCCACCCATTGAACCCATAATTCCCCAACTTAGAGATAAGGATGTTGTGGGGGACTGTGTCAAAGGCCTTGCAGAAGTCCAGATAGATGACATCTTTAGGTCTTCCCTTGTCAACTGATGCAGTCACTTCATTGTAGAAGGCCACTAGGTTGGTCAGGCAGGACTTGCCCCTAGTAAATCCGTGTTGACAGTTTTCTTTTTCTCTTTAGCATTTTGGAGTGCTGATCATCTTCATTTCATGTCTTGTAGAACTGTTCCATGCACAGAAAAAAAAACCAACCCTAAATCTAAATAAGAATAATGCAATCATATGATTAACAATTCTATTAGAAAAAATAGCATCCGTATGTTAGATGCAATGAACACAAATAAGTCAGAATTATCTCCAGTCTCGTATTAAGATGCGAATCATCTATTTATTACTTTGAGTAGAAATGTTCCATTGCTATTTGCACAGTGATTAAGAGTAGTTTTCAGAGAATAAATCTGTTTCTTAATAGAGTAAAGAATGGAAAGGATGGAGAATAAGCGGGAGTTTAAAGGGATGCTAAAGTTCTCCCATGAGCTTGGATGAGATTTATGTGCAATGTGAATAAAAAATGTAATGACAGAACAGGATTCACTTTGTTGCTGGTTCCTATTCCATTTGTCTAGCCTAACAGTATTCTTTGCCTCCCAGACATATAGTGAGTCTGGCATTGTTGAGCGAGCAAGGGAATAAAGTGCCAGTCAGCAGCTATTCATGGCAACTTAACCTCATCCGGTCTCATCAGACCCCACATTATAGAGCAAGACCAGTGCCATGAGATTCGGAGTAAAAGCATAAATAGCTACCTGCAAAGCCTCTTCTGCTAGGAAGAGGCATCCTAGGAGGTTCACTACAGAGCAGTCTTACTACTGCTATGCCTTTTCCATTGTTAAATGAATACATAGGTTCTTCAAATATATATATCAGCTTTCATACATTGTCAACAGCTTAGTAACAGCACAACTAAGAGCTGGTAGGATTGTGATGTATGTCTGATAAGCCTCTTCACCAGCTTCAGAGCTGTGGGGCTTCACGCTCAATGCTTCACGTCCATTCCCTGTCCACTCTCATTAAGGTTTCCACAAAAATCTCACTATGGTTGTCCAGCTGTAAATATGCAAATGTCCGAATCTGAAATTACTGACACCTTATTAGTTAGATGGACGTTGTCTGAGTGGCTATGAAGTAACACAAATACTATCGAGCCATCACAGTGGAGGATTCCACTGGGTTTTTTTCCTCCTTGTATCCTGAAGGAGTGAGACTCAGGCGCTTCTGCCCCCTGCACATATTGTTTCTACCATGCTCCCACTGCCCACCTGCTCCTCCTGCCTGTGTTGTTTCCTCCTGGCTCCCATTCCTCCGTAACTTCTGACAATGTTGGTCTATTTCAGCAAAATTCTCTAGCAAGGTAGAAGCCTTCAGCATGCTGCAATCTAGCCTACCGCATTTTATTTCAGGAAACCATGGAGATAGGCAGAGGCAGAGACGCTCTCCGTTCTCGCCACTGTGGAGCGCAAGGCTGCAGAGCCACCTCCACAAGATTACTGCAAATCAGAAAACCCACATGGGAGGGTGCTGCAGTAAATCATCCTGCACATGATTTACCACTCAAGGAACTATTCATGGAAGAAAAATTATATTTGTTAGCTGCAGAATTATGCCAGCTGTTGGCTCGATGTACAACAGCGACTACACAAATGGCGTCCCCTCATGGTGCTATGGCCCCCCGGGGTGCCTGCATGCTCGCTGGGCCCCTGGCATCCCACAAAGTGTCTCATGGTTGCCTCGTGCTCACTGAAAGGGCACATAGCACTCCATCATGGTTTGCATAATTGTCATGTATCAGAGGGCAAAGAGGTGGTTGAGGCCATGACATTGCTAGTGGGCAAAGCTGAAGGCTGTGGGAAATGTCAGGAGAAATATCTGCCACACTGTTTGTAGTGTGATGCCCTTTGCTGGTCTTACCCCAACAACTTTGTTTTGCTCCATGTAAGTAGGTAATTGCATTAGTGACTGCTGATAATCTGGTCATAGGAGGCACTTTTTTCACTGCCAGATATATGGAGCCACATACAACTCATACCACATAATCAAAGTCCACCCCATTTATAGGAAAGTTTTATAGGGTACCTCACCTTCTACCACAGTCATGCTGATGTATAAACAATACCATAACATCTTGTCCTTCTTGACACAATGCAAGGAGTTCCTGAACACTGAGACACGCAACAGTAGTGTAGGAGTGTCCAAAGCATGGTTCTCAAACCACACACGTCCTTCCCTGTTGAAATGCGGCTCCTGTGTCCAAACCAGCCTACCAGATCAGATCAGCACAGTGCTTTTGGGGGGCTGCTGGGCAATCCAGATAACTGCACAAGGAAATAAGGTAGCATCGGCATGCTTTGCCATACTGTTGTGGGACAGAGATGCATGTCCAGGCGTTCCCATTCTCTCCAAAGCAAGAGAAAGCCCATTGCCTACCAAGCTCCATGACCCATCTCTAGCAACTCAAACTTCTGCAGATTGGTTGACAAGCTTGACCAGCAGGGCCATAGCAGTACACAAACAACTTCAAAGTAGCACACAGATCCTGCCTGGACAGTCAAATGCCTACTGCTGAGACCAGGTAGGACTAGATGTCACTACTCTACCACCAGTGGTTCCAGTAATGCTGGGACAGCCCTGGCCAAGCACTTCTTGTTTTCCAGAGAGCAGGAGCTCAGAACAACCAGATATTTTTCTCCTAGGGTTCAGAAAAGCTGTGGCTCTGGGACTTAGAATGGTATTTCTGAATTCCTTTCTTCATTTGACCACATAACAAAAGACAATATATTGCAAAACTTGGATTCCCTGCTCATCCTTCCCAGGTCAGACAGGTATGAGCACATGCAGGTACACTCATCCCATACTGCAAGTGAAGTCCTTACCTTGTAATGAAGAACTGCATCCCAGCTTCCCACCAAGAGTTTGGACAGGTGTCAGCAAAGCATCTCACTCACATAGCTGTCATGTGGTGGGAGCCGAGCCCCTCCCAGAGCTTGCCTGCAGATTGTGACAGGGCAATTCTGCAAAGCCGTGGTTGGAGGTTCCTGAAGAAGCCATCACACTGTTTTCATGTAAAATGTCAGCATTGCAGAAGAGCAAAGGCAGCACTGTGGCAATGCAGTGACGTTTTGTACCCTCTAGCAAAGAGGATACATAAATAAATGGGTTTCTATCTAAATTCCACTGTGTACAGATTTGTACCAAAGAATTGTTGTGATGTGCATCATTATGTCTCATTATGTGATTGCAAATAACCTTTTGTGTAGCAGACACATCCATGTAACATGCTGTGTGACCAGTTTACAAAACTAGGCTCCTTCAGAAGGGCAAGTAATTAATCATTATTCAGCAACAGCACCCACCACTCCACTACTTGCTGGCATGAGTATATAACTGAGGGCATGCCTAGCTACGACAATACATTATTCATGCAAGAGAAAACTACAGTTAGCTGTGGTATTGTTCAAATCAATGGTTAAAAAAAGAAAGCACTCCACTGGTTTTCAAGTGTGTGGCTGATTTTTTTTTTTTTAAATAAATTTACTGCCAACACATTGTATGAATAAGCATAGGCCTGAGTTGCAAATGCAGTAGGAAAGAATTAGTATAAAATGTGCATTTCTCATAATGCCAGAGTCAATAATCCGAGGACAACACGAAGATCTCTCAAATGCCTTGCCTTGAAGGTAGAGTGCAGTAACTTTATGGCTGTAATAATTTTATTACTTTATCAAGCACTAATTTAATAGAGAATGGAAGGCACATTGTCAAAAATAAATTGTAGCAAATATTTTATTTGATTGAGCCCTAACAGTAATTTACATGTTGTGCTCTTTAGGACATGTTTTTTTTGCATACTTAGCTTTGGCTTTCATTTACACTATATCTGGCTGACAATCTATCATGACGCAAATAAGGCACATGAGATTATTTACATTTGATCACTGTCCATTATTTACATAAGTTGGGGTTAATGCAAAAGGCTGATGAGGGCTTGACTTTAGTCACTGATTTTGTACCAGTTTTTTGTTCAGCTGCTGTTGTCACAGAGCAGCTCAGCACCTCTCCACTAGCAAGTATCGTAAAAAAATAGCATGCCAGCTTCTACCAACTTGTATTACATCGTGCATGCATTCCAAAAAGGTACATTTTATTTCAGCTCTCACCGCTTACCATACCTGTGTGTATAACTTTTCCAACTGAGACCGTTAGTGAATTTGAATTGTTTTCCTTTATATGGAAGTCTTTTTTTCCCCCATTAACTCCATTTGGATTTGGAAGAGCTTAATTCATCAGGTCCGGTCATGTCATTAAGGATATAGTTTTTTTGTAAAAGACCATCAGAAATGCCTTTGTAAAACTATGATTTTAGAAGCACGTTGAAAGGAAGCTGCAATAATTCAAAGGACCCTCAAAAGCTAAATCTGTTTTGATGAATATGTTTCCAGATGCAGAATAAATATTTGTAACTTCACCGAAATTTGCACCGAAGAAAAACCACCTTTCATTTTGTTTTGGGTTCATGGACTATTAAGATTTTGGGTTGAGGCTGTTCAACTAAAAAGGCATCAGTCGAGGAAAGAACGCCAATCAAATGCAGCATTTACGATTTATACATGTATTCCATCCAGCTGCAGTTTCCATAATTGCATTGCACAGACACCGGCCCTTCAGCAGAGCACATCGTGTAGCAAAAGATGAGTTGGCTTTCTGGTTTTTTTTCAACAGAGTGGTGTAAGGACAGCACAGCGATGGGAAGTGCAGGGGATATGTTCACTTCCTCTTGTGGAGGACTTCATTTTCTTCTTTGCTGAGAAGACTAGTCTCCTTTGCCCCGAAGTATTAACAAGTACACCAGCTCCCAATGAAGACAGGCTGCCCTATGTCTATCAATAGAATCTATATAGAATCTTTCCCCTTAGGGATTAATTCAACTTTTGATTCAATCTTTCTGAGCTTTAAATTATGATGTTACAAACCTCCAAGGAACTACTGTACTATTTGTGACCTTCTTTATTACTTTCTGCTGTTTGATAAAGTAGAGAAAATTGATTTATAGTTTAGTTTGCTTGTGAACATGGAATATCAATGGTGAGAGTGTGATTTGCGGAAAAGCAGGGGAAGTTGGCATTGGTTAAAGTTTAATATAGCAGTTTATTAATTAATGGTGAAGGACGATAAAATAACTGCACATTAATCTTGCATGAGATTCTGGAACCGTAACATGAAACAGGACCAATAAACTAAGGCATTTTAGAAGAGTTGGACTTAAAGTTTTCAAAGGATTTTCTGCAAAGAAGAATTTTGTCCATCGCTTCCACTTTTCTTCCCTAAACGCCCCCCTCTTCCCCTTATGACTTGACGGGTGTTTTTGTGTTTTCTATAAGCATTAAAGGTTAAAGGTGGTAGGCAAGGCCAAAGTTTTCCAAATGGAGCCTAAATTTAGGTGTTGCTGTCTGTATTTGGATTCTTAGGCCCCAATCCAGGAATCTATTTTTATTCAAAGCAGCCGAGCGCTTGACTTCAATGGATCTAAAACCACTTGTGTTTAAGTGCTTTGCTGAATCAGGATGGACTTAAGCACAAACGTAAATGCTGTGCTGAATTGGGGCTTTAAATATGTGGCTTGATTTTAAAAGTGCTGAGAGATGGCAGGTCTAATTGAAGTCAACGGGAGCTGCGAGATGCTCAGTGTTTCTGAAAATCAGGCCACTCATTGAGGTGCCTGAATCTGATTTCAGGTGCTGAGCCTGCAGCATTCACTGTGGGAGAATATGGTAAGTCAGGAGAACACGCAATGGAAGGGATGATTTCTTAATAAACGAGATCCTGATTTGATGCAATAAACCTTAATAACATAAAATGAGGCAATGGGAGGCAAAAAGCAATACTTTCCTGGAAATCTAATAGAGTGCTTTTCTGTAAGCATCAAAGTGCTATGCAAAAATTTGAAATGAATAAACAAATCAAATTAAAAAGTCTAGTAACTGGAGAAATATTGGGCTAAATTCATGCCGTGTGGAACAGCAGCAACACTGATGAAGTACATCAGGGACGGACTTGGCCCACTACGTTTGGAACATTAATTTGATCAGGAGCAGTGAGTCAACAGCGAAAATCCCATGCAGCAAGCACCAAGCACAACAGTTTGGATTAGTAAATGGTATAAATGCAAAAGTTAACCATTTTTGCATGTAAAATACCCATCATTACAGAGTGTAAAATAAACAGCAATGTTAGGAACAGAGATGAGGTGGAGGCGAGACATCTTGAGAAAGACACATTTTTCAGTCCTCTCTACCTAACGACCACAACCAGGCTGCCCACCAGCTGCGTAGGCTGCCTTGCACTGCACCTCACATCATGCCTCAGATACCTTCTGAGGCACGCATCAAGATGGATATAGTCAGCCATACAGTGTTGTGCTGTTAACCCATAGAGAAGGCTGTTGACACAATGGGATAGGCATACAGTGGTATGTTGGCTACCTGTGAACTAACCCTGGGCAAACCAAAGAAAAGCAATTTCTTCCCCTTTTGATGTGCATGTAAAGGAGAGGGCTGTGAACACCCGTTGCCAGTCTCTCACCCAGCTGTTGCCTGCTCGCTGGCAATGCTGGTGTGGAAACGACCGTGCTGCACCCTGTACTGTCCAGGCAGAATTAAGAAAACCCCTGCTTGTCCGCCCACCTGCCTGTCTGCTTCTCCTAGCCTGCCTGCTGAGACAGAGAGGCTGGTGAAGGACACTCATGATGGTCTAGGAAAAACTCCTAGTACAGGTATTTATCATCTCGGGATGGAAGATACCAACCACTTTGGACTTGTCAGTCCCTACTATCTGCACAATTGGGATCCAAGCACAGCCATGTAGAAAAGCCCTTACATTCTCCACCCCCTCCTAACCTGAGCCAGCAACTCTTAGAACTCCACTGAGCATTTTTCAAGTTTTTCTACAAGGTTTATGTCGTCCCTTCAACAGCCTTGGGTACTCATGGCAGAAAGCACCTCCCTACCATTAAATATTTCAAAACTAGTGGTTCTGTCCCCTGCCCAAAGTGCAGTAACGCAAGTGTGATCTGGACTATTATCTGAAATCAGCTATGACCATCAGAAAGAGTAATAGAAAACCCAGTACATGACCATTTTGGGGGGCGGGGGAAGCCTGTCACTTGTGATAAAAAAGAGAAACAGAAATGGATTTGAAACATTTGTTTCCCTTTATTTGCTCAGTGAGGCTGATGTGTACTGCACATTAAAAAAAAAAAAATCACAGGAATTTTCATACAATGAATTAAACCACAAAAGTACATGTAGAATTGGCAGGTGGAAAATAGCCCAATTTAGGCTCAACTAATATCTCACTTTCCCTGTTCAGCATAGTCCAACCAATAGCTTTTACATGTTCACCTATTGTACAAATCTTACAGTAGCTCCATCAGGTCAGTGGTTCACATTATTGAAAATGTCTGTCACATAGGTACAAATTTAGAATCATCACATTATATTACATGGCTATTCTAGGTCATTTATAGATCAGATCTTATACTACAGTGATTGAAGTTCTCATTACAGCCATCAAAAAGGACACATAATCATTACCTACTGTAAGCTTACATCTAAAGGGATGAGAAGAAGGTGTGGTTGGTTTTTTTTTTTCAGCTGACCCAAGTATTATACCCCAGAGGCACAAACTCTCCTCTCAGTGCTGCTCTTGGTGATGGCAGCCCAACTGCTTTTCAGAGTAGTTTAGCACAGGTATTTTTCTTCAATTTTAGGCTCCCTCTGTTTGGATTTGGATCATTTTACATTCTGTAGGAATTTCTTTGTTACAGCTCTAGGAAAGACCATAGTTTCTAAGTACCAGCTCTGTTACCAGTATTGCGGATGTGGTACTTACCACAGCATGAAAGCAACAGTACGATCTTCATCTAGAAGACACATAGAGCTATGCTGCAATTTGCCTCCGGTGACAATGTGGTACACGTAATAATTTGAAATGTTCTTGAGGGAGAAAAAAAGAAAAGGTAACATCGAGTTTATATTTTGATCAGTTACCTACTACAGTGTCTACAAAGGATACAAATAGCTTTATTCAGCAATCCTAGCTCTATTAATTTCATATGTAATTTGTAAATCCACAGAGGAAAGCCATCTTCAAGATGAGAATGTTTGCCAGGCCAGTGAAAAAAAAAAAAATTGACTTATGTCATTATGCCTGCTTGGTGAAAAATAAATAATCCCTCCCCCAAACCCCACACCAATTTATTCATGTCAGCAATCTAGGGCAAAAGAGAATGTATTTAAAATTTAATCACATAAATTTAAAGGCAAAATAGGTAATGTGTCTGGTCCTTGAACACATAATATGATATACTAAATATTGATTTCTTAAAAATAATTTATTGCTTTTAATATTTTTCTTTACAACAGAAGATACTCAAAATCCAGAAAGGAAAATTGTAAACTTTTAGTTTGGCATTCACACAAAGTTAAAATACCTGCATTTTTAACCTACAGAGCAACAACAAGAATTATGCAGATTAAAGAATGTTACAGTCATAACACTGAACCTCTGAAAAAGTCTTTTTTTATTGCTATCTATCTACTGAGAAATAAGAAGCCAAAAAATCAAGCAAGCATCCGACAGGACAGACAGTGGAATCTCTCAGAACACAATATGCTGGTGATAAAATGAATGCAGCCATCAAAATCAACTGCACTGGCATGGGGGTGGAATCAATTTTCTAAGATTGGGAGTGGGAAAGGAGATTAAATAGTTAGGTGTGCCATACCTTTAAGAGGAGTCATGAATGCCAAACAGTAATAGAATACCAAATCTACACATTCGCAAGCAAATTCCAAACTTTGCTGATTCAGTCTAGAGACTCTGAGTTCAGATGAAATTCTGATGCTCAGAATAGCAGTAGTTTACTCTCGTGGTTTTTTTCTCTCCTGAAGTTTCTATTTAATTTAGCAGAAGCAATGTCATCAGCAACAATGTCATGGGCACATCTGAGGCCATGCTAGTGCATAGTAAAAAAAGGAAAAAAATCAACCCACTGCTTCTGCAAAAGCTGAATTTCCAAACGAAGCGCTTACTCCAAACTGACAACCATCATGCATCCTACGTATAAAATTTCCACTGGCCTTTTTATTATTTTAGTCATCTCATAATTTATAATAAATAGGATAATTGTAACTGATAAATATGTCTCTTTAGTAAACAAAGGAATGAAGGATTGGTATTTATACAGGATGCATAACTGTAAAAAATATAGATAAATACCATCATTAAACTCTGCCAATGAAAAGATTACTGGCTTCAAGAATAGTGTTTAGACACAGAATTACTGTAAAAATCATACTGTACTTAGTACCTCAGCACATTTTTATCAAATTAAAATCACAAAAATTAAAACAAAATAGCATTTTAAAAAGATTTTTGATATCTAGTTCCAAAACTACTGTTGATACATAAAATAAAAACATTTCTTCATGATTACCCTTTTGAGAGACTTTACATAAAATTATGGTATCTCCTAGAAAAATTTAGATGAGAAAATTTCATTCCCCTAACAAATTCAGTGTATAAAACTGCAAAAGAAAATCAAGCAATGAGAAAAATGTGGAAAAATACTGCAGAAGTGGTTAATACCTTTTGGGCTAGGATAATTATTGACAAAATTCTTATATAAGCTCACCAAAGAAGGGATGAATGTGTGTAAAGCATGTTTTGCACTCAGACACACGCACGCACACATATACACATGCACACCTTCACCCACACGCTTTTCTCTCTTTTTTTTACAATCAAATATATATAAGCGTAAGTTCAGCTTTCTACATATGTTAGTGTACAATAATTGCTTCACCTCATATAATTACATTTGAGTATTCTTGATTAAGAAAAATTCAGCAGTTTTTGAAAAGAAGGCTGCATTTACAGTGCATAGCTGTAACAAAAAAGAACGTCATACATTATGTACATAAATAAAAATACTCCATTTAACATTTGTAAATACTCAACTACTTTAGAGAATGTAGCAAATAAACTATCTGTGCACACACTCAGATAGTTATATCCAACTCTCATTAATAATGTAACACCACGTCCGCTCATTAGAATAAATCGCTGAACAAGCTGCACATTTGACCATTAACAAGGCTTTGAAAATTTTGCTGTGGAAGATCAACGTTGTAGACATTTACATGGGTGTCGGAATTAAAAGATGAAACTTCAAAATGTTAGGGAAGCTTGAGCCTTTAATTTTATCTTCTGCAAGGACTAAAAAAAAGAAAAAAGCCACAAAAAGAAACACCCGAAAAATCTTAAAACAAAACCAAAGCTGAAACAGATTGTAGGCTTCTGGGACCTGTGGTTTCTTCTGGATTGTCATATTATCACTGTGTTGTGAGAAGCTTCATTAAAAAAAAAAAATAAATTGCAGTGTCTGATTCCCAGACATCAGCAGCCATAGTTCTCAAATTTGTTGGGTTTTTTTTTTGTTTTTGTTCCTTTTTTGTTAAAATGCAGTATGTACAGGTTTTGCAGTTCATCGTTGTACGTGTATCATTGTGGAACTGCTGCCATGTCTCGTGGTTTGCATCGAACTCACAAGGAACACCCAGCTCCCCTGCCACCGATCACCCACGAAAGCAAAGCTGACATCCATGGATACACGTGTGCTTACTGGACAGCCATCCCGCCTCTCCACTTGTCGAGCAGCTGTGTTCATGTAAACCATGGTTTTGAACAGAGAGTGTAAAGTAGGAGAAATTCCTAAGTATGACTTTTTAATTGTCCATTATTGAAGGACGTGATGTCCGTGAGGTATTCGCCATCCCTCCATTTTCCTTGGGTCTGATGCATGTTACCTACGCAGGCTCCGCTGTGCCTCTTTAAGTAAACTATCAAAATCCATGGAGTCATACTTGCTTTTAGTGGAAGCAGGATCAAAATCATCTGAGTTTGAATCTGAAACCCAAAGGATGAAAGTTTAGATGAGAAGCAAGAACAACCGGTGAGTACTTTTATGTGCAACAGTACAAACAAGGCACTACAGAAACAATTCACTTAAAGGCCAGAAACAATCGTCAGAGCAGCTTTAGGTGTGGACAGAGCTTTCTGGCATGAAGTAGGACTTAACAAAAGTGGTTAAGTCCTCTCCCCCATCAGCAGTGGGGGAGAAGCGTAAGTTGCATGTACATATAGAGCGGGTAAAGTCAGAGCAGTTTCTTCAAGGACTTGAGCACCAACACACTGATATGTATAGGTCTCAAATCTTGACAGATGCTTTACCCAAAACTCCACCATCGTTTTGCAACTGCTGTTCTGCAACATGCAATATTCAAGACTTACTTCTCCTGAGAAAGGTTAATAAGAGGATGGTTCTGCAGAAAGCCAGGGCAGCCAGCAGGCAGCACACAGGGGACACTGTTGCTTCTGCCTGCCCTGCCTTGGGGTCTTGTACAAGTCACTACACCTCCCTGAATTTCTGGTTTTGCTTCCACTCCTGATTTTTTGCTTGTTTAGAGTGTGACAAATTCAGGGCAGGGCCCCTGCATCGCTGCACAGGCAATCTCAGGTGGGCTCCTCAGCTTTTTGCAGCATATGTGATAAGTCATAGCAGCAATAATGGTGCAGCTCCTGTGACCTGCGATGCCTGCTCCAGCTTTGCTAGTCACTCAGACACAGACGTGGGTCTGTTCCCAGCACAGAGGAGGGATTGTACATTTGTGGCCGTACAGCTCCAGTCCAGCAATTATTGATGTGACTGCAAGCAGTGAATTTCCTTTTTGGAGTTATCCCTGCTCAACACCAACTCTTCCCGGTTCCTGTGTCACAGTGCCTTTATGAGAGTGCCCTTTTCTTGCCATTTCTTGTGTTGAATTAATCAGAACTTCCCATCTACTACTATAAGACACACTGTGCATTAAATGTTCATTACAAGTTCTGTTAAGACAATATCTTCTCACAGAGGAGAGGTGTTAAGCTTCTGACTACTATTTTCAAGTGTTTTCTTTCTTCTGTACTCAACCCAAGGCTGATTAATTCTCTGCGTCCCTGTACTAGCTCATGAATTTTAAAGTTCATCATGCCATTTCCTTATGTAGCTCTATCAGATACTCTGCAAAATACAGGGAATGCAGTCTGAAGTACAGAAGCTCAAGCTGTCAGCAGGACAGAGTGAAAGTACTCTGCTCACAGATACTCTGGGAATCCCACTCAGGATGGAGAGACCTGCCAGGGAATACTCCCAGTGATGAATAATGTTCAAGAGAGTTCCCTTCAGACACCTTATTTTAAACTCCAGATTTTCTGAGATACAGAGATGACCCTGGCTTCCACTGCTGAAGATAAGTCAAATCAAGTCGAGACTTCAATCTGTTTTTATCAGCCTACATTTGCCTTGCAAGACAAATACCTTGGTACCTTTCATATTTTCAGCATCAACTCTGTATCTCTTCAGCACTCAATTGCCTTTTCTTAGCTTTACATTATCTGTTTAGCCACTGAAGTGAATTATAGCATATTCATTGTGAACAATGCATATCATCTTTATCATTTATTCTGAAAAGACATCAATTGGTTAGAAAAAATGTATCTGTATTCACTTCCTGCATTGTACAAAGCCGAGGGCAGCACATACAAGATTTCATTAGCACTGTGTTACAGGGTTATGAGAGATTTTAATGACTGTGGTCATTTATTCATAAAAACCCACAATATCTGATTAATATAGATTCAATGGCAAAATGTCCCTTGTTATGTTATTCAGAAAATTGGATCTCCCCTACCTTTAGTCTATTTATACACGTATTAGGAAAGGTTTAACATTTAATGAATACTCTACATTTTAAAAGGTAATTAAATAAGAAGTGAGTTTATAATATATTATAATATTACAGAGGGTGTTTTGTTAGTCTGCATGGTTTCTTTATGCATATACTTAACATCAGTAATCTTGCTGTTAAGACTTCGAACATCTCCAAACATCCTTGCAAGGGGAAGCATCACACACTGACCCAGAGTGTAGGACAGAACCACATATTTTTGCCCAGACAGGACTAGGACACACCCAGCTGTGTTATCACAGCCAGTATGCACACTTAGGAATGGAGTTATCAAAGCATACTGGGGTCTCAAGACTGTCCCCACATAAGTGAGACAGCAAACACCAAGAGATTTGCTAAGCTCTCCAGGCTGGAGCCTCTTACATCATGACTGGAAGTCCCTGCAAGGAGACTCCTTCATATGTAGATTCTTACGCATGATTTAAGAACCACCAGTTGAGATCTGTGACCTTTGCTATACTAAGGGTGGATTTGGTCACAAGCCCTTCTACCTTTCAAACCTGAGAAACTATGAATTGAGCTTAAGGAGTGTCTCTGGCAAGTTCTACACATCTACAGCACAACTCATGGCAAAGTAAAAATCAATGAATTTTTCTGAGTGAGGCATCTATTTTGCTCTCTGTTAATTGCTCATATAAATAAATCAGGTACTAGAACCAAGCAGTCATAGTATAGCAATGAATAGTAAAGTGTACAGGAGGTTTCTGCAGTGCTGTCATTTCAATATGGAAATGTATTATGGAATATTGGGAACGTATTTTTGATAATGATGGAAATCGGCTTTAAAAGAATTTTCACTGTCTGAAGTATCTGAAAGAAGTCAGCTCCAATCAGAGGTCAGATTAGTAGACTTTTAAAAATCTTGAGTGAAAACCACTTCCTTTAACCTCCTGCCCAATCATTTAAAGAATATACGCAGCAAACAAAAAAGAAGCAAACTAAATTCTCCCAAGTTCCAACGTTCCAGTTATGTACTTTAAGTCACATGGAGCAGAATACCTTACCTAGGTCTGCATAGTTAGACTTGCAAAATTGCTTGCGTCCACAGAAGTACAGCTGAAAGTCAGGTTCATTTGACCTGCGTAAAGTGTACCCATTTTCAAGAGCAGCAAAGGCGTCACATGTATAGCGGTAGGTGATGAAACCATAGCTGTCTCTGCAATTGAAAAATACAGTTGTGAAAAAAGCTGAAAAGAGTTAATGCACATTAGTGTAACCCCTTCCTGAAAGAAAGAACTCACAGGAGATCTAGCAGTGGAGATACCAGAAGTACTGCATCCATTTATCAGCATGATTGTCCTGTCATACAGCTAAACACTTATTTCTGGGACAGGAAATCTCAACTAGCAAGATTAATAAATAAGGATGAAAGAAAATAAATAAGGTTTTGAACTCAGCATGTCATCTGTCACAACACTTACATTGGTAACTCCCATAACAGTAATCCTACTGCCATAATTTTTTACATATGGCAGCTCCCAAACAATATGTAATCTCAAAAGTTCGTACCCATCATCCCGCAAATTTACTGTGCACTCCTCAATTTCACCAAAAACTTCAAACCGGTCCCTCAGTTCTGTTCGGGTTGTGTCAGGTCTGATTTTACCCAGATAAATCACACGACGTTCTTCCTGTTGAGAAACAGCAACAGGGAAGGCATGTTTTTAACAAACATGTAGCAGGGATTAACCTATACATACACGCATGCAAATACACACACATGGCTGTGCAGAGGATGCATAATTATAGTAACAGTCTCCGGTGGAAGACCTACAGCATCTTGCTAGTAAGTGAAATAGCTCTCTTCTGGAAAGCATCTAAGGAATTTAAATGGCACTACATTTGTCAGGTGGTGTGTTCCTGGAAGGTTTCACTGCTTGCTCTCACTGTTCTGCTGACAGACAGATGCTGTTCTACTGACAGACAGCAACCTTTGTATCCTACTGCACCTTCTTTCATTTCACCCTTTCTACCACTTCCCCTCTCAGACTGAAAATTCTTCCAAACTGGGAGCTCCCTTTTTTTTGCCAGCTACACAATACTGGGCAAAAGCTACCATAGTTGTGGGGTAGTATGAAGTAACACAATAATTGCATAAATGTACCCCAGGCATAACAAAATGTCTTACAAACAACACTATAAACTCAGATGACTGAATAGCTTATTCACCCTGCAACCAGCTGTTCCACAATAATCCACACCTTAGGTTCCATACCTTATTTAAAAAAGTATTTTGGGGCAGGAGGGGGTGAGGGGAGGGGGAGGGAAGGCAGGATGTATTTTACTACACATCCTGTGGTCACCATTACCTTTTAATTTATTTGGAAAAAAAACCTAACTGAAGTCCCTGATTTTTACAGGCTAGAGTGTTATTTGTGTGTTACTTTGACACTTGGAGCAAAGCATCAAAGATACGCTTAAAACAATTAAGTTGTGGTCATATCCTCCCTTCCTGACTGGAAATGCTCAGCAGAATGACAGAAGGACTAGGAAACCCTGTGAGAATCACTTCAGGAATTTTTGGGTGAACACTTTACTGAGGCTAGAGCCATTTAGTGAGATGCAAGCAACGCAAAAGGCAAAAAGAGATCTTCAAAACATTGACCTTAAGGTAACCAGGCAAAGAAGAATCAGCTACATATGGCTTGGGTGCTCAGCCTTCCTGGCTCAGTTTGCCTCTGGCCTGAAGAACCCTGGCACTGCTGGCCCTATTGCTCATCCCTTACACACCCGCACATTTGTCC
Organism: Eurystomus gularis; assembly: GCA_013400335.1. Lineage (NCBI taxonomy): Eukaryota > Metazoa > Chordata > Aves > Coraciiformes > Coraciidae > Eurystomus > Eurystomus gularis. The sequence continues at coordinate 334,661 of VZZY01017122.1, read as the reverse complement.
CATAAATTGCACCACCACCACATTTTCAACTGGCATAAATATGTCAGTCAGTGGAGCAATGTCAGTTTAAGCCATCAGGTTTGGCATCTGAGAACTGCGCAGAATTTAGGTGCCAAATGCCAAAGGAGCTATACTGACTGTTGAGAATTCATGACACCGTAACCTGGAGGTGCCTAAGGGCTAATGGCATCTCAACTGTGTGATGCAAAAGGCTCTAGGGACCTAAATATAGACTTGCATTCCTGCTCAGGAACATCCTATCCTGGAAAGACAGGTAGCTTATAGTGTTACAATTCAGATATAAATGCATCTTTCCCATGAGTCCCCACAGAAACATTCTTGGGGAAGAATCACCTCCCCACAAATCATCCTTGGACCATGGACCATAGCACTGAGATCAGACCAAAACACACATAGAAACAGAAATGATCCTGATGCCTCTTCTTTACTTGTTCAAGCACTCATTTGAAATAAAGGGACCAACACAAGTGCTAGTTGTGGGAGCCCAAAATCTTGTCTCCCTGTTCTCAGGAGAGCACTCTGCTGCCAGAAGCTGTTTAATGCAAAATAAATAAACAATTCCTGCAGCAGGAAGCTGAAACTAATATATCTGCCTCCCAACAGGAACTCCTCATGAGCACACTCAGTCAACTATTTTCACTTACTCTTTTCCTGGCCTCACAAATCTCAAGGGCTCAGATCCAGTTAATCTAAGCTCCTGAGATATTAAAGTGAGTTTAAAGCGCCAGAAAAAAGAGATCCAAGAATCAAACACTCCTACCCAAAAGCTGTACCCACTAAGGTATTGCACAAGAAGTGGCCACTGGAACCACCTGGGTCCTTTATAGCTCCCTGGTCATAGAATCATAGAATGTTAGGGGTTGGAAGGGACCTCTGGATATCATCGAGTCCAACCCCTCTGCCAGAGCAGGACCATAGAATCTAGGGCAGGTTACACAGGAACACATCCAGATGGGTCCTGAAAGTCTCCAGAGAAGGAGACTCCACAACGTCTCTGAGGAGCCTATTCCAGTGCTCTGTAACCCTCACAGTAAAGAAGTTCCTCCTCATGTTGAGGTGAAACTTCCTGTGCTCTAGCTTGCATCCATTGCCCCTTGTCTTATCGCAGGGCACAAGTGAAAAGAGGTTGCCCCTTTCTTCTTGACACCCAGCCCTCATATATTTATACACATTAATTAGATCCCCTCTCAGCCTTCTCTCAGTCTTCTCTCCTCCAGACTAAAAAGCCCCAGGTCTCTCAACCTTTCCTCATAAGGCAGGTGTTCCAGTCCATTAATCATCCTCGTAGCCCTCCCCTGGACTCTCTCAAGTGGATCTCTGTCCCTCTTGAACTGGGGAGCCCAGAACTGAACACAGTACTCCAGGTGAGGTCTCACTAGGGCAGAGTAGAGGGAGAGGAGGACCTCCCTCAATCTGCTGGACACACTCTTCTTAATGCACCCCAGGATACCATTGGCTTTCTTGGCCACAAGG